>VYYJ01003222.1:0-17443 GCA_021029165.1 Cyphoderus albinus | reverse complement strand
CAAAAATGCGTTAAACCGGTTGACACTACAGGTGGATCTTGCTTTGGGAAAAACTTAACAGATCCAAATCCTCCCAACAACGAAACAAATCTCTCCCACACTTGTAAAGGCTACACAAATTTCTCATTTCCCTGTGGTAATCATCGTGTCTATGATTATACCAAGGAATGGCACGCAATGCCAGGTGATGCATCTGTCTACTTTAAATGTGTCCCGCATCCTGATAACCCCAAAGAGTACATTGCCGAGTGTAGAGCCTGTTCCAAAGAGACAAAATCCTGCTTCGATGAGAAAAAGCAAAAATGTGTTGAACGATGTGGCCTAGGCCCTGCGATCAACGGAACCACGAAACCGTATGACTGTTCCGGCTATGATGAATTTAGCTACCCTTGCAAAGAGAGTGACACATATCACCCACATCCGCAGGATCCCACGGTTTTCTTTCACTGTGTGATGGAAGACGATCGCTTGGTATCAAAATGTTACGCTTGCAACAGCCTCGATAAAGCTTGCTATAATGAGACACTTAATAAATGTGTGCCAAATTGTAACAAAAACGGAACAGAGCCAGGTCCGGGACACGAGAGTAACTGTAAGGGTTATGGTATACACTCTGTGCCCTGCGCTCAGTTGGGACCTGAAAGTAGTGACGAGACAGTTTTATACCCTCACTTGGGCGATCCAACGGTTTACTTTCGCTGCATAAATGAAAATGGCGAGTGGAAAGCTTTTTGTCACAGATGTCCCATGAAAACGTGTTTCAACCAGGAGAAACAAATGTGCTTGGGGAATTTTTGTGGAGGCAATACCACCACCAATCCTGATGACTATCAAAGGTATGACTGTCGACTTTACAATGACGACTCGTACCCATGTCGTGACGAAAACGTAGGCACTGTCCACCCAAATCCGATAGACACGTCGATTTATTTCGAGTGTAGGAAAGTGAAAGGCAAAGTGAGGGCGGTTTGCTACACGTGCAACAGTGTGAAGAAAACTTGTTTCGTGTCCGGGTCATGTCATTATATAAAAAACATGGAATGTGGAACAATTTCATCGACAATCTCTAAGGGTGAGGCTCGCCCCTACGATTGTACAGGCTACAAACCCTTGACGTCCATCCCTTGTAAGCAGCTTGTTATCCCGGGAATCTATCCATTTCCGGGAGACAAATCTGCATATTTTGAATGCAACAAGAATTTGCAAGGTATTTATAAGGGAGAATGCAAAACGTGCAGTGAGACAACTCAGCAATGTTTTATGGAAAATAAGATCTGTGTGGATTACTGCGGCGGTGACCCACCAGTTAAGCCATACGACTGTAAATCTGCGTCCGCGAATAAGTTCGAGTGCAAAGAGGAAGGAATGTTTCCAGGAGAAGATGCGTCGATTTATTTTCGCTGTATAACTATTAAAAAGAAACTGGAAAAGTTTTGCTACACTTGCACGTCGAAGCCACACAGCTGCTTCAATCAGGATATAAAGATGTGCGTGGCAAACCCTGACGTGAATGGTGCAAATTGCAAAGATGCAACTGGCAATTTACCCGGGATTTTGACTCATAGCTGTGATGGATACACACCAGAATCTATTCAGTGCGAGAGATTGCACCAATTTCTGGGACATGGACCTTGGTAAGTTGTAAAATATGAGAAAAATCAATAACTTTTTTAAGTCTTATATAAACTTCTTCTTTCAAAAGGCCAATGCCCGCTGACCATTCTGTCTTCTTTCACTGCCATTTTAAACCAAATGGTAGACCGGACCCGGTTTGCGTCAACTGCCCCAAAGAAGACAATGAGTGCTATTCGACTGAGAAAAAGAAATGTGTTCCAAACTGTGGATTGGACGTTTTACCAGAACCATATAACTGCAGCCAGTACAATCAAATGTCATTTACGTGCAAGCAGGAAGGCATTTATGTTAATCCAAACGATTCATCGATTTACTTCCAATGTATTAAAAAGACCAACAAATGGCAGATTCTTTGTTTCTCTTGTGACAACTCACAACAGACTTGTTTCAGTGAAGAGCTGCAATCTTGTGTGAAGCCGGCAGATGGGAAGAATTGCAAGGAGACAATTATTATCACACCAGATAATAATCAAACTAATCCAAGTTACAGCTGCAACGGCTACTCAAACCATTCGTTTCCTTGTAAGGAACTTGGGCCATCCGGAGAAAATATGTGGCATGCGGTGCCAGGAGATAAATCTGTTTACTTCAGGTGCATAAAAATGAACAATGTCAAAGATGGATACAAAGCAGAGTGTAAGGCTTGTTCGAAAGCGACTAATTCGTGCTTCATTGAAGAAAAGCAGATGTGTGTGGAACAATGTGGAAATCTCCTGGATAAACCGTATATGTGCGAGGCACATATGTATGAGAATTTTAAATGTCCAAGTGAAGGAATGTTTCCGGGAAATCACTCTANGCACATACATATGAGAATTTTAAATGTCCAAGTGAAGGAATGTTTCCGGGAAATCACTCTACAACCTATTTTCATTGTGTTAAAAGCAATGGTACGTTGCAGGCTCTTTGCTATACCTGCAACAAGGACATGGGCACTTGTTTTAGTCCAACATTGCAAAAATGCGTGATGGATGATACGGGAAATCAGTGCAGAAATAATGGAACGGGGGGACGCGAGACGCCGATTTTGACACACCACTGCAAAGGCTATGATCAATACTCATTTCCGTGTAAACGATTATTGGCATCTGGGAAGTTTGGGCCATGGTAATGAACATATAAATATTTCATATTTTTGCCAATTAAAAAAATATTTAAAATATCAAATTTATTTATTTGTTTATTCGTTGTTGTCTTACGTAGGCCCATGCCAGGAGACAAATCAATCTACTTTGACTGCAAAAAAGAACCTAATGGAAAC
This sequence comes from Cyphoderus albinus, assembly GCA_021029165.1. Classification (NCBI taxonomy): domain Eukaryota; kingdom Metazoa; phylum Arthropoda; class Collembola; order Entomobryomorpha; family Paronellidae; genus Cyphoderus; species Cyphoderus albinus. The sequence goes on along the minus strand of VYYJ01003222.1, from coordinate 14,547 downwards.
ATTAGAGCGGTTTGTCACGCTTGCCCGAAAGAAACAAAATCCTGCTACAACACCGAGAAAAAGAAATGCATTGAAAATTGTTTAGTCGGCCCGGATCCTCTACCGTACAACTGCAGTGTCTTCAACAACAATGATTATCAAAATAAATTTACATGTAAAAAGGAAGGGCTTTTTGGAAATCCTAAGGATTCCTCAATTTATTTCCAGTGTACCAAGAAAGGTCTTAACTGGCTGGTGCTTTGTTTTACCTGCAGTAGCTCTGATCGCACTTGCTTAAGTAACCAGAGTCAGTCCTGCGTGAAACCTCTGAATGGAAAAGATTGTAAAGCGGGTAATGGTAGTAGTAGTGGCACGTCACCGTTATTGTCGCACAGTTGCAAGGGATTTACAAATTTTTCATTTCCTTGCGGGAAACTGGGACCGATGGCAGATGACAACACAAAGTGGCATACGATGCCTGGTGACAAATCAATTTACTTCAGGTGCCTCAAAAACTCAAATCATAAACCTGGTTTCAAAGCCGAGTGTAAGGCGTGTCCCAAAAAGACCAATTCATGTTTCATAGAAGAAAAACAAAAATGTATTGGAAATTGTGGACTCGATGAACCGTACCACTGCAACGCACATTCCTATGAGGAATTTAAATGTGAGAGGGAGGGGCTGTTTCCGGGAAAGGATTTCACAACTTATTTTCAGTGCATCAAAGTGAATGGTGTTTTTGAGGCTTTGTGCTACTCATGTAACAATAACACATGCTTCAATCATAATATTCAAAAATGTGTTTCAAACCCAACTGGAAATGATTGCAGCAATGACACCGGTGGCGCCACCAATGAGACAGCTTTGTCTCACAGTTGTACTGGATATAACCCCAATTCCTTTCCTTGTGCCAAACTAATCGCACTGGGGGAAAAGGGACCTTGGCCATTGCCGGCAGACAAATCCGTTTACTTCGACTGTCTTAAACACGCAAACGGCTCTATCACACCGAAATGTCACAACTGCCCAAAAGAAACAATAATCGTGCTACGTATATGAAAAGAAACAATGCATCGAAAATTGTGGAAAGGGACCAGAGCCAAAGCCCTACAATTGTAGTGACTACGATCAAAACAAGTTTGAAAGAGGATTTAAGTGCACGAAGGAGGGACTCTTCGCAAATCCCACAGACCACTCGGTCTACTTCAAGTGTGTGAAAATGGGAGACAAATTAGTGGCGCTTTGCTTCACCTGCAGTAAAACCAACAATCACCAAACTTGCTTCAATGAGCAAGCTACAGGCTTGTGTAGAATATGAAAATGGCAAGGATTGCAAAGGAAACAATGCAACCGAGCCGGTTAACAATTCTACAATAATAACGTCTCAAACACACAGTTGTAAAGGCTACACACAATACTCATTTCCGTGCCAAAAACTGGGTCATGATTCTGAAAAATGGTATGTGATGGAAGGAGATAAATCTGTTTACTTCAGATGTTTAAAAGAAGACTCTGGAAATAATTTCAAGGCTGAGTGCAAAGCCTGTCCTAAGAAAGGAAAATCTTGTTTCATCCCAGAAAAACAAAGATGCGTGGATAATTGTGGGAGGGGTCCAGATCACAAACCTTATGAATGTATCGTCATACAATAGCCCCGATACTAACAAATTTCCTTGTGAAGAGGAGGGTTTATTCGTGAATCCACTGGATTCCTCCATTTATTTCAAGTGTGTTGCTGTTGAAGACGACTGGGAAGTATTTTGCTTTACGTGCAATTCCGAGATTCCAACATGCTTCAATCAGGATTTGCAAATGTGTATAAAAACGGAGGACGAGACGTGTCCTAAAGGAAATGAGACTGAACCAGTCGACCCTGGCTCAAATAATCAAACGTCTCTATCGCACAGTTGTGAAGGTTACAAAGATTCCTCATTCCCCTGTACGAACATCGGTTCATCCAACTCGGACATGTATCAAAATCCGGAGATTTGGCACGCATTACCTGGCGACCCTTCGGTTTATTTTCGATGCGTCAGAGACGAATCCACAGACGGCTTGTATAAACCGGAATGTAAGGCGTGTCCGAAATCTACAAAATCGTGCTTCATTGATGCTGTTCAAAAATGCGTTGTGAACTGCGGTGAAGGCCCGAAGCCCTATAAATGCGATGCTGTTGCTTATGAACTTTTTAAGTGTCCCCGGGAGGGAATTTTTCCCGGACATGATTTTACCATTTACTTCCGATGTGTTAAGGTGAATGGCTTGCTGCAAGCTCTTTGTTACTCTTGCGATTCGAAAAATAAAACGTGCTATAGTCAAGCGGTTCATGCGTGTGTTCAAGGTGGTTGCAAAAATGAAACGGGTAGTGGAGGAAAAAACCAAACGGGAGTGTTGACGCATAGCTGCGACGGCTACAGCAGTAGTTCATTTCCGTGCGAGAAACTGATTGAACTTGGGAGAACTGGGCCATGGTATGTAAATACTTGGAAATATTTGGTAACACTTTGACATTTTGGATGTATAAAAAATTTACTTTTCTAATTTCAGGCCACTCCCAGGAGATAGATCGGTTTATTTCGAATGTCTTCAACATCCCAATGGCTCTATCGAACCTGTTTGCCATGCCTGTCCGAAGGAAACCAAATCCTGTTTTGATTTCCACAAAAAGAAGTGTATTGAGAATTGTGGGAAACCAGAACCGAAACCATACAACTGCAGCCTCTTCAGTAACAAAAACTGAAACTGTGAAAAACTTTCAGTGCAAGGAGGAAGGGCTTTTTGCATATCCGAAGGATTTCTCAATTTATTTCAAATGTATCAAAAAAGACGATCAGTGGGAAATGCTTTGTTACACTTGTAGCAAAACGCCGAATCAACATACTTGCTTTAGCGAAGAACTTCAGTCTTGCGTCACAGTAGTAGATGAGGACAATTGCAAGAGAGGTAACCTTACTGAGCCAGGTAGAAATTCAACAATTTTTACCTACAGCTGCGAAGGCTACACGAACTATTCCTTTCCCTGTTTTTGGATTGGAAATCAGCCGGAAAGATGGTTCATGATGGCAGGAGACAAATCTGTCTATTTTAGGTGCTACAACGATGAATTTGACGGTGGGAAACTTAAAGCTGAGTGCAAACCATGTCCAAAGGATTTGAAGGCTTGCTTTATAGATTCTAAACAACAATGTGTTGCACAATGCGGACTTGGCCCAGGATACAAGCCATTTACTTGCAAAAATGATAAACCCACGGATGATGAGTTTTATTGCACTGAGCAGGGACTATTTGTAAATCCTGAGGATTCTTCCATCTATTTCCAATGTCTTCAGGATAGACCCGGAGGAAAATTTGAGGCTTTTTGTTTCGCGTGTAATCCGCAGACTCCCAGTTGCTTTAACGAAGATATGCAGACTTGTGTTGAATACGAAACCGCGGTTTGTCCACCGGGTAATAAAACGAATGGAAGTTCAGGCCGTCTGAATAATAAAACTGCTTTCAGCTATTCCTGTAGAGGATACACAGATTCGTCATTTCCTTGTGGCCAGATTTCCTCGCCGAGAATCAGAATGTTTAAGGATACGGCAATATGGCACGTGATGCCGGGAGATCGCTCGGTTTACTTTAGATGTGTAAAGGACCAAGAAAATCCGGAAGTGTACAAGGCAGAATGCAAGGCTTGTCCGAAAGCAACAAAATCCTGCTTTATGGAAAAATCGCAGAAATGCGTGGAATTTTGTGGAGCAGGCGTAGTACCTTATCGATGTAACGAGAATTCGTACAAAACATTTCAGTGTAGCTCACCAGGATTCTTTGCAGGACATGACTTTACTTATTTACTACATGTGCGTTAGTGTAAATGGAAAACTCCAAGCGCTTTGCTACTCCTGTGATTCAGAGAGGAAAACCTGCTTCCATCAAGGAATTCATAGTTGTGTTGCAAATACTAACGGGAAGGATTGCAAAAATATGAATGGTGATGATAAAAACGCAACAGCAGCTTTGAGTCACAGTTGCGCCGGCTACAATTCCTTCCCATGTGAGAAACTCATTGCTCTGGGGAAGACTGGACTAAGGTAAGTTTTAATGGATTTCTTCAAAGAAAGGCGTAAATATGTAGACTTCGGAGTTTAATGAGATTTTTACTTAATTATTTCAGGCCCCTCCCAGGAGACAAATCTGTATATTTTGATTGCCAGCAACAACCGGATGGCTCCGTAAAATCCGTTTGTCGCAGTTGTCCAAAGCAAACAAATTCGTGCTTTGACGTTCGCAAGAAGAAATGCGTTCAGGGTTGCGGAAATGAAAAAGCCGTAGAACCAACCCCTTATAATTGCAGCATCCACACTTGTCATAAGGAGGGGCTTTTTGAAGACCCCAAGAATGCCCTGGCCTATTTCAAATGCGTCAGAGTTGGCAGTTCCTGGAAGGTATTTTGCTACACCTGCAACAAAGAGAAACACACTTGTTTCAGTGAGTCTCAGCAAACCTGTATCGCATCAACTTCCGGAGAGAAAACTACATGCTCCATGAACAATGACACTTACCCAATGACCTCGCTAAGTCATTCATGTACCGGTTACGATAATTCCTCATTTCCCTGTCAAATAATCGGCGAGTCTGAAAAATCAGTAAAGTTTCCCAAGTGGCATGTACTACCTGCAGATCCCTCCGTTTATTTCCAATGTGTCGAATCCTCGAATCCTGGCATATTCCAAGCAATTTGCAAAAGCTGTCCTAGCGAAACCATGTCTTGTTTTGTGGAAGAGAAGCAAAAGTGCAATGACAACTGCGGTAACACGCCTGATCCCTACGACTGTTCACTCTATACCTCCGAAAGCTACCCTTGTCGTGAAGAAGGTTTATTCCCAAATGCCGGAGATCCAACTGTTTTCTTTCACTGCAAGCTGGTAAAAGGAGAATTAAAAGCTTACTGCTACTCCTGCAACAAAGAACAAAAATCGTGCTTTGATCCGAAGAGAAAAATTTGCGTACCAAATTGTGGCAAGAACTCAACCGAAGTTATATTGCCTTCGCCAAACTGTAAAGGTTACGGCAAATTATGCTGTGCCCTGTGAGAAAATGCGGGACGATATGGGAACCAGCCAGGAATTGTATCTGCCTCATCCGGGCGATGCATCAGTGTACTTTCGATGCATCTCAGTAGACGGAAATCACAAAAAATTGGTCTCGTATTGTCACAAATGCCCAAGCAATAGCTGCTTTGTTCCAAAGAAGCAGGTTTGCGTGCTAAGTGGGTGCACAATTCAAATTACGTGGAAAATGTGTGGAACAGAGCTGCAACCCCCATAAAGCGTACGATTGCGGAAGATACAATATTAACAGTTATCCATGTGAAAGTGAGGGTCTTTTCGTTCTGAAGGAAAATCCGACCGTTTTCTTTGAGTGTAAATTTAATGCAAATTTGAGTAAGTGGAGATCTCTTTGCTATGAATGCTCATCTGCAGATTTGGGTTGCTTTGATGTGACAAAGAAACGATGTGTGGATAGATGTGGGCACGTTTAATAAAGAGCATACACCTCATTATGCGACGGTGAAGGAATTGAGTTTGTGTAAGGGATACCGAAGTCATTCAGTGCCATGCTCGGAGTTGGCCAAGAATCTGTTGAGAGAAAGTAAACAATCGGAAATGTACGTGGCCCACTTGGGAGATTCATCGGTTTATTTTAGATGTGTTCCATTTAGAAATGAGATTGTTACGTTTTGTCATAAGTGTCCAAAGAAAACATGCTATGATGCTAAACAAAGGTTATGTGTTGATACTGACGAATCGTCTTGCTAAAATGTAAATTTGTTTGCATTTATTTATTTGCATTTATTTATTTAATATTTAGACACCTGATTTTGTTATTTAAATACTTATTTAAAATAAACGTTCTAATTATTTACTGTATATTTCTTCCTCTAAAAACGATTTTGTACTGCAGAATTTTTTATATTAATCCTCCATATTAACCTCCAACGCACCCGTGATCATTGCAACTCACATCATCATGAACATTTCCACACTGACAGTTTCCTGATTTCCTGCTGTTTGTCTTGGAACATTCCCACTGGTCATGTTCCCATCCATGCCGGACACAGCAATCTTTGCAGCTGTTACATCCGTCACATTTACAATCTTGGTATTGTGCAACCTGAGCTGTGACAAAATCTGAAAATAATACATATGTAGTAATTATTATTATTGTAAGGTATTTAATCAAAGTAGGCTTAAACTGTTATTAATTTGAAGTCACCGAAAATTTTAACTTACCAAAATGTGTTGAAATGACTGCAACAATGACAATCATAGCCGCGATTGAAACACAATAGTATGATTCCTGCATTTTTTAATTGAAAAATTTGTGCAACCCAAAGCAAATGCTTTCCACTAGAACACGAAACCGTAACTGACAGTTTAAGTTAAACGTAAGGTTTAAATATATGCCATGGCTATATTTACATTCCGTTAACTTTAACCTACCACATTAAATTTTCATAAATCCCAGTCACGTACATACAATGTTGGTGCAATGACCTATTTATTTGTGTCTTAATAATTATGACATGACCTAGCTCTACATTACATATATATATACATACATTCGAAAATTGGTATGTAAAACTGTTTAGTCATTTTACCAATAATAAAACAAATATAAATTCAATGTTAATAGAAATGAATAAAACATGACATCCTTTCTAATTATCACTGATACAAACAGCACCAAATGTGCAACGACAGATGCTAAAAGAAAACAATAGTACGATTTAAGCGAGATAATTTATTTTGTGTTAAAGCTCTTATTGTGTAATAAATAGGTATATGGATATGGAATGATGAAAATGTCACAAACTGTGGCATTTATAAATGCAGCTTGTACTTCCAACCAATTACTTTCAGTAGTGTCTTTTCAAAAAGCATAAAATATTCTTTTAATTCATACCCAAATGTCAACTAAATTTGAATTCTGAGGAGTGGTGAAACTCCAAGATTGATGAAAACATGTTTTTAAATGTTATGTGGTCTGTAGATTATAAAACGGTCTAGAATAAAGCTATCTTATTCAAGAATGGGTACGAGAGGCTTTGAAGTGATTCTACATAAGCAAACCCAATTACGTGTTTTATTGCAATAGTAAAGGTAATGTCGCGGCGCACTGGCTAAATATATGAATAATGAATAATAGTCACAGTCAGTTTAATTTTAGTTTTGTGGATTGATGCAAGGAGTGGAAGGCTTGAGTTTAGGGAATGCATTACGTCCACAGCCACCCTTCAAAAAGCGATATTAAAGTGTAAAGGTGAGTTGTTTTTCGACACTTTAACATTTAACATAAACACTTCAGGTTCCAGTGATGAATGGAAATTTCGTTTTACCTAATAAGACTTAAAACACAACCCGACACGTTATATATTACACGTTAATATTTTATCGTATTTTTTATTCTGGGTGTGGACGTTATACAAACTTACAAGGTTTAACTTCGATTAAGTCCCCAATACATGTAATGATTTCGAGTTTGTTCGACTTGTTTGAATGATTTATTTTCAAGCCGAAACACATTAAGTTCTAAAAATCCTTTAGAATTTTTATAACCAATAAAGCACAATGATGGATTCTGGGAAACTTTTATTCACATATATAATCGTCTTTAACTTGCTGCTTAGTACAATATTTTGCAAAGATATTGTTCTTAAAGGAATTGAAGACCAGAACGAGAAAGCCTCAACAACCTTAAAGGAAAAGGAGAAAGCGATACTGAATTTACAGGAATATCTGAACTCGTTATCCAAATGGAATTGTTTAATTTTTGTTGATAATTTCTACAAAACGAATTTACGTGCATACAGCAGTACGGAAATTGTCAGTCCCCTAATTATAAGAAATCCTACAAGTAGTTCGGTACATAAAGGCATAATTTTAACCTCTGCGTCAAAAATTCCTTCTTCGCCAAAAGTCTTCCAAACTGTACTAAATGGGAATCAACATTATTGCACACTATCCAGATATTTGCATTGGGAGCAGAAACGTCACGAAACAAATCCCCATCCCTACGATTCCAGACATATTACTTGTGTCAGTCTTCGGTTTACCAAATATGTCTCCAATTCAAAGCCGTGGCAGTGCGAAATGCAAGTTTATCTTCAAAAATCTTCCCACGACTTCTTAAAACCATTTCAATACAAACACAACTTAAATCCCTACCAACAATATGTAGCAAACACCGATTCCTTTCGCATCTGTATGGTTGTAATGTACGAAATGGAAGTGAGAGGAAAACTGAAACATTACGGTAAACAGTTTTATTACGTATCAAATAAAAATTTGGCACCTACATTTGGATCCTTTTTTAATATCTTCCTAATTGCGCCAGTGTCAGTCGTCCGAAATGAGTTTAAATCAAATGGCGTATCTTCTGAAATTTTAAAACTCAACACTAAAAAATTATTGTATGTACATGGAAACAATTTTATTGTGGAAACTATCAAACTGCCCGATGCGGTCAAAGGTGGTTCAGGTTTTTTACATTATCTTCAAAGTAGGTCGTCGGATTTTATACTCCACTGGGACATACGTGTTCTGAATCCAGTGGGAACACCGGAAAAGTCTATTCATTTAGTAAGACGATGCAGTCAGCATCCGAATAGCTTAATAAACTCTAATTTAAAACCTGAGCAGAGAGTCTCATTCATGTATGCAAATATCATTACAAGTGTAATGCGAAACTACTCGAATTATAATCCCATTAGTCCAGCTTGTGTCAACGGTAGATTAATTCGCAATTTACTACAAATTCGTCATACAGGAGCACTGTATCGCATACGTTTAAAAGCTATACCATTATTGCCGACACACTTTTACTCCGGGATTTCTATTCAGGATAACGTCAATGCATTACGGTTTTGTGACATGTGGAAAACGCCGGTTTCAAAATCTCCCGTTTATAGAATTGCTCAGTGTTTTCGATAGGTCGATTTGGACCTTAGTGTACATTTCCACATTAATGATTGCGGCAATGTTCTCACTCATCGAAGGAGGAATCAATAAATTTGGCCAATATTACTTGTATTCACTCAAAGCAATTCTAGAGCAGGGGTTTGTTGCACATAAAATGTTACGCCCAACTAAGGTGAGAATCATGAGTGGTTGCTTCTTGCTGATGAGTTTTGTATTAAGCAACGCTTACAAAAACAAAAATGTTTACAACATGGTGATTCCCAGGAGCACAATTCCATATCGTTATGTAAGTGAATTACTACACGAAGGATTTACAATTTATACAAGAACTACTTCAGCAGTTCGAATCACTGAACCTTACGTTGGATTTCTGAAATGTGACAGTGATGAAATTAGGATTGCAGCAAGAGACGGCGACGGAGAGATATGTGTTCGTACCGAAGTGACGTTTGCGTTAAAATCTGTTGGCGATTTTCAACCTGATAACGACTTGGCGACGGCTAAGCTTTCAATAGGTTTATACAACCACACAGGTATACATCCGTACGTTATAAATCTTCTTGCAAGCTCACACGTAGACCATAGAACTATTAAAAAACGCGAACGACTGCTGTTGGATACAGCATTACATAAGTGCGAAAAAGTTGCTGTTGTTATACCACAACCAGAGTGCAAACATTATGCATTACAGATTTCAAAAACGATGGGGTCCCAAACAGACAATAGTGTTTATATCGGCGAGGAGACTTTCTCAGACACGAGATGGATCTTCGCACTACAAGGAAACGTACCTCTGTACTTATCAAGAAGATTTAATAATTTAGCTGGGTCTGGCCTTTGGACTTGGGTGATGGATTTGGCGTCTAGCGGAATGGATTTTAATATTGCAAAAAATACTGAATCAAAGGTGGTCTCGACCAATATGCAGGGAAATATTGTGATTTTGTTTGTTGTTTGGTTGACTGGCGAAGGCATTGCATTGTTTGTTTTTGTGATTGAAATTAAAAGGATTATCTTTGTTTTTGTTGTGGCTGTGGCTATGGCTGTATTGCAGTGGCTTGTGTTTGTCTGGAAAAGGATACAAATCCAAACAATATATTTCTGTCTCAATCTGTGTAAATTTATTTTTAAAAGACTAATTGAATAAAAAAAAAGTCATTTGTTTATTCATAAAATGTATTAAGATTTTATTTTATTTACAAGTTTCTTCTACACGTATAATAATTGTCGCGGAGTAAATTTCTCCCAGAACTGCATCCTTCTCAACAATGCCGATGTCATTTTGGGATTGTCATTTAACTCCATCCAAGCAACGTTTGAAGTGGAGTCAGTAGATAAATGTTCCCAAATCTCGTCGGTCCCAGTTTCCTCAAAATTTGGATTGCTTGAGAAATTTTGCACCAAATAGAATTTTTTAAGTATAAATGTTAATTAGATAATCATTTTTAATTCTGTTAAATAAAAAAGTGGAGTTTTCCTCAAGAAATATTCTTACCCAGTGGCTGCGAAATGGGCCCACAGTTTGACCAAATATTTAGAAAAATGAAAGTATTTTGAATCTCCATTTTTTATTTCCGGAAACTCATCATACGGAAAGAGAAACTGTAACTCATCTCCATGATTTACCATTCCCAAATCCTCTGATGATACTCCCGGATGATGCTTTTCTACATAACTTTTCGCACCCGGTTTTGTCAACCAGTAGAGATAGGTATTAGCAAGTTTCGAATGCATTTTGGCGGTCTGATATGTACAATAAACATGTCCCTTGTCACTTATCATTTCAGTGAACTCCCGCAGAGTCTCATTTCCAATGGATTTATCTTCGAAATAAAAATCTTTGATTGAAATCAAATCTTGCCCACTGATGTCAGCAACCGGAAGAACTATGTCACCGTTCCCACCAAAGTCACTATTGAGGTTCTGAATCAATTCGGTATCTTCCAGATAACTCAAAGCATTATCTAACATTTCTGCATTCACGTTTCCCAGCATGTAAGGTACTTTGTTTGCTTTCCCTTGTGTTAGAAGATTGTACGGTGAATCTGGCATGAAAACTGAACCTTCCATAGAATCCGTTACATTCTCTACTGTGAGCCAATACATTGGTCCACGAACGATCCACATATCTCCCAGAACCAATGCAATATCAGCCGCATCTTTTTCCTGAAGACATTCCAAAAATTTGGTGGAGTCTTTTGGCGAGCAGTTCAAAGCCCACGCGACATCTTGTACGGCGTCCTTAGCAGAGTCATACAGAATTTTATTCGGAGAGGTACAAAGTGCGGCACCACTTTGGGTAATTGCACGGTGAAAGAGATTAGCAGCCATCGGAGAGATCATCAAAAAACCGACGGCTCCACCTCCTGCGGAATTTCCAGTTATTGTGACGCGTTTAGAATCACCGCCAAAATGAGCAATATTGTCACTAACCCACTGAAGCAGTTGAACCTGGTCCTTAAACCCCATGTTCCCACGGATTACGCCATCACCAGTTGTAAGTACACCAAGTGCTCCAAGCCTGTATTGGAAGGTGATCAGGATAACATCCTCATCCATGAAGTATTCCGCGCCATATCGACTTGCATTTCCTTGAACTATTCCACCGTGGATACAAATGATTACAGGAAGCCCCTTAGTAAGACTTTCAGTTGCTGAAGCTGGTACGTAGATGTTCGAGTAGAGACAATCCTCTTCTCCAACAGCGTATGCTGCTCCGCGTGGCGTTGGATAGCGTTCCTTCTGAATGCATTGTGGCGCCACTGTGGATATATCACGTAGTCCATTCCAAGATGTTGGGGGCTGTGGATCTTTGAATCTCAACTTTCCAAGCGGAGGGGCGGCATAAGGAACTTTGTAGAAGGCAAGGAAATCTCGACCTTGACGGGATCTCTTAATGTAGCCTCTGAGTCGTCCTTGTGGTAGTTTGACATCACGATAATTTTTGGTTTCACTTTTATGCTGGTCAGTTTGTGGTTGTGGCTGACTTTTTAAAGAGATTGCGTTTGATTTTGATTGGAAATTGAAAGTGAGTCCGAAAATCAGAACTAGTCCAAGAATAACTAGTGCCACTGCTAAAATGGAGCTTGCTGACTTTTTAAAGAGATTGCGTTTGATTTTGATTGGAAATTGAAAGTGAGTCCGAAAATCAGAACTAGTCCAAGAATAACTAGTGCCACTGCTAAAATGGAACTTGTAGCTATTCCACCGGGGGCAATTTTTAATAGAGTGTATTGAGAATTATTTGGCAACTCGTCATACTTTGTGACGTCGATCCCAGTTGTGCCATGATATGAACCAGTGTGACGCTGACCCCGAAGGAACGGAGTCTTCTCTGATGACATTATGATTGTGAGTTTGACAATTGACAGCAACAATTTTTAATTCCAGCACATTTTGCTTTTCAAATGAGAATGCATTGAGAGATATGCTACGGTTTTGGAAAAATCAAATGCTCGTTATTTGAGATATCTGAAAAGTACATGATAAGCTTTCTGTCAGTCATAAGTCATATAACACTTATCTCCTTATTTTTGGGATTTTCATCAAAGTGCTGTGCTGATAACTTGAAACACGTCGTGTAACATTAGATATTATAGGATGATGTTATGTTGCACGATATTTTATTTTGTATGTGACTTACGATTAGATCAAGCCACACTGAAAGCATCATGCAAAGCAAGCCTCATATAACAGTTCTGCTTCGGTTGTCCTTGAACGTTTAAGGATAAAGTTTCATCCAACATAACATGATAAAGTGACTATAATGACAAATCAATCAAAATAATGATAACATAATTCAACTAACATGATCATTATTTATTATTATCAATACTAAAACTCCAAATTGCCGATTGGAAAAATGAAAACTGATTCAATCATACTTCAGTTGGGTTTGGCTCTGTAAATAAAAGTAAAATTTAGGTCGCCACATTTTTGGTTCTGAGTTGTAATTTTATTTAAAATTGATGATGAATCCTTTTTTGATTTGCTTTTTACTAACCGCTGGGGCTTTGGGGTCAGCCTTGGGAAAAAATGGTGTTAAAGCGGAAGGTCCAGTCTGTCGTAAGAGCTTCGAAATATTTAAGACTTTTCAACAAAAATGTGGACACAATAATTTAATACTTTTACCATTTTCAGCTATTGATGATCCATATGAACGAGAGGGACCTGAGGCAATCGATGTTATCCTCGACCCCATTTTTCAACTGGAGGAGGGGAGCAAAATGGTAGACGTATTGGCAACTGGGCTGTCTAAGTTCTCTTACAACATTGAACTTAACGGCTCTGTAGTTCATCTGCAGCTAAAAATTCCTGAGTTTAATGGTAAAGCAACTTTCATGGCCAACGGTTATATTGACGCACGTCCACTCCGCGATGTGACTATTCCAAGAGGAAATATTACTGGCATTGGAACCGCTAGTGTGATAAAAGCTACGGGGATTGATATATCTGCAAGACTTCAGCTTTACGTGAACATTATTACCGGTAGAGTCACTGCCACGAAACTTACCTTGGAAGATGTTAAATTTGAATCTGTTGAAGTTGACCTGGGAGAAAACCTCTTCATCGGTGGAAAGAAAATTAATTGGGCAACATGGACCGCAGATTTCAAGAAAAATTTTGAGACGGACGTTGAAAATGTAGAAATCAAAGGTGGAATTGAGAACAGAATTCGGTTGGCTGCTGATCAAATTGTTGAAGTAAGGTTTAAGGTTTTATAATATAAATGACTATGAACAAGATCAAGTAAAAAATCTACTTATCTTACACTTGTCTGTTACAGAAATACACGTTTGAAGAACTGGAAGAAATCATCGGTGGAGGCAGCGGTCAATGCTAAAAATGTACTTTTAGCATTATATTTTAACGAGCGTTTTTGCAACCAAAAACGAATTTATGAAATTCCGAAAATAAAATTCACATTTTGCTTAAATTATTTATTTCGACACCGACATGTACATACTTCATGTAATAAGTCTAGCAAATATTTCCAGAAAATAATTTCATTCCATAAAATACAATGTGAAATAGAAATGAAAATTACGACATGTATTTTAGATTTTAATCATACTGGTCGGACCTACACCTTTTAATGAATAAATGCAGCTGATGGAAATCGCTGATTAATAACATTTCTCCGACATTCACCGGTGCACGCTTGACTGAACATTAAATCCAAGGCTAATCATTTTACAAAATTGCACTTTTTTGCATATTAAGTAAACGATATATGCAACTTTATTAGGACTCAGCCTCTGCTTCATGGTGGTCAACAATGACTATTGTCGTCATTTTATTTCGAATATCTACAGATAATTTATTAAATTTTATGTAAAACTAAATTTAACTTCTGATTAGCATTGTTTGAAACAAATTAGCACTAAATACAATTTAGTGAAATAAATATCAGTAAAAATAAAAATATCGTTCCACTTATTTTATGCCCGCCACTTGCCATTACAGCCTCAACCGATCCAACAGCATCCAGTCTACCAAAACCAAAATGATTATTTGGCCAAACAGTTGTACCACCACATGCATCTGTTTCCCCGATGACGTCTTTTACTGCTTGCTTTGTTATTGCTGCAAAAATCTGTTCATA
>VYYJ01003221.1:0-17443 GCA_021029165.1 Cyphoderus albinus | reverse complement strand
AGTGTTTTTGAGGAAGCAAATATGGACCAACTTTTATCAAATAAAAAATTACTACAGCGTTAGTGAGGAATGCCATTGATATTGGGCATAAATAATCGTAGCAATTTGTTCAACGTATGTGCGAAACATCATTTAATGAAATCAAAAATTGTCTGAGAAAATTTGATTCCAAAAGTATAACAATCAATTGGACAAAATATTTTCTTGTATAAATTATCAATTCCAAGATTCTGGCAAAATTTCATGCTAGAAATTATATTCCTCCAACGATTATATTATACAAACAATTTATTCCCTTCTATCAAGTTTCTATTATAATTTTCGTGACTGCGTATTATACCATTTACCTCTTATAATTATAATTGGAATAAACAAGTTACTTTTGCAAAGGACGTAAGACATCCTCTATTGTTTGTTTGGAATTTAACATTTTGTAACAATGTCGCTAAATTTTAATCTGAACTATGTTGAATATGTGATAACTATTTCGAGAAAATATCTCCCGAGTTTACAATGACGCTTTTCAAACGATACTACGATACCATCTAGTTTATAATAATAATGTCAACATGATTAATTACACATGAATTAATATAAATATAAATATTATTTTTTTTAAATAAGGCTTTGTTAACATAAATACAATTGTATAGTAATAGTAGTAGTCCTAAATCCAAACTAAAATTTAACAAGTTCTTATGATTATTTTCAAACCATTTTTCGTCTGCATTTTAGCATTGTGAGGGAGTGAATCCACCACAATAAGCCTGAGTCCCGGCTGTCAGGGCCGTAAGCTCCGGCATTCCAATGGGAGCAGCTTTCATGGCGGCAGCGGCTTCAGGTTTTTGTGGTTGCTGCAAAATTAAATTTTGTTAAATTTAATATTATACTAAATGATTTTTTTACTGCGACAAGTGATCATTTCTGTTAAACTTACGGCGCTTGCACAGACAACCAGCGCGAGAACTGCAAGGCAGATAATTGCTTTGGCCATTTCGGTAATTGTTATTTGTAGGTAGGTAGAGTCTTGGTAGATTTGTAAGTTTGGCTTCAAATTTTGTAATATTGCATTAGTAGTTACTTTTAGTGACTGATAAAAACTGACGGTTTTTTTGCGCGTTTATATACCAAACAATCAACCTGCAGAATTGGTATCCATCTTATAAAATAGTTAGCTGGATATCACGTATTTGCGTTGCATTTTGTTAATAACAATTCCGCGTAATATTTGGCAATTGGTTTCGCTGATTCAGGTAATTTCACAATACAATGACCCAGTAGCGCAACAACTGTTTAATGTTTTTTGTAAACATTAAACTATTTTCGAAGAAGTAACGATTAATTAGCAACTCGAATTAGATACATATTTTGTTAATCCAATTATGAAAAAATATTTTAATATGAAAATAATATTAAATTTACTTTATTTAACCCAAAATAAAAAATGTTATTGTGCATGAGTTAAAGCGGGTTATCAGCAAACCACAAAGTACTGTGAGCTTTAAATCTTGCTTCAGGTTCATGATGATTTGTTACCACTTGTTTACTAATCTTCAACCTGTAACCTTACAAATTAGTATAAACACTGTTTCACTGGGCGATTGTGTTTCGATTGACATTGAGAACGGTTACCGTAATCATAATTGTGTCTGCACAGGTGCAGGTAAATATGTTTTTTAACAAATCAATTGATGTGAATGCATCTTATCTATGAACACAGACAAAAACCAGACTATGTACATTTTTATTTTTGTTAATTTTTTTATCAGACCAGATATGTAAATTGATTTTTGTATTTGCGTACTTATATGAATTGTCATGTTTATGACTGGAGCACTTTTAAACTTCGTTATTTGCTACGGTTTATTTATTTGGGACTTTTGAACAAAGGCAACAAGCAACCATTAACAATTTTCCATTTGTTTTGCTTGTTTCAGACAAAATTCCTACTCGACAATACCAGCTATAAACATCACTTGGTAAATATTTCATTTCGAAATACTTCTCATTTTAGATATGTATAATGGATTTTGTAATTTCTTAGATGAATAAGGTTACAGCAGGTTGAATATTTTATTGAAAAACTATAATGTTACAAATCATAACAAACTTGAATCAAGATTCAAAGTTCAGCAGACCTCTCATAAGTTAAGATTTTTGACAAAACCCACTTTGCATACACTGTTGCGATTACTTACTGCTACTTCAGGAACTGTACAATATCATTTGCTCAATGATAAATTACTGCGACTCATTCGCCAGTTCCGGTGTGATGATTGATAAGAGCACACGTTAAATTTAATTTTGTATTTGCGTACGTATAGCACTTGTCTTTAGTAGGACCAATTTACTTTTAATTGCCTTTATTTGCTACCGTAAAAAACTGGGAACTTTTAACAAAAGAAGCAATAATCATTTTCAATTTGTTTGTTTTAGTCTGACGCAAGTTCGAAATATTTAAACATTACTCAGGTACACACAAATATGACAAATATTTTATTTCACTATTTAGTCATACTTTATACCTGGTAGCATTGTCCCGAGATATATACAAATTACAAAAGTTAATCACTGATCAATTGGTGTATATATAAATCTACGTCAGTCATTTTTTTATTTTGGGTTAAATCAATTAGATTTATTTGGGAATAAAAAAAGGGTTTTAATACCTAAATTGTTTTCACATTAAAATTTTTGTTTAATGATTAAATTCATTAATTTGGTATAACTGGAATATGTATCTAATAGATAGCTTTAGTGTTCAGTTTCTCGAAAATGGTAAAATGTTTACCAATATAAAACAAATGCGATGCACAAAAATTATGTGGTTTGTCTAATTTGTGTCAATAGTCACCATTAAATATTTGTAATATCATTATAACCATGCATCATCTTTTTCTATGTAGCAGCTAGATTTTGCAAATTCTTGGAAGACATGTTGTCTGTAAACAAATCAGGATGGAATTGGTTTTACAAACAGGTTAGATCAGTATATTTAGTTTAATTATAAACTTAGAATTTATTAAGCCAAATTTTCCATTACATTGCGAGGTTGGAAAAAATTGCAAAATATCACTCGTAATTGTTATTAACCGAATAATGACTGACATACAACAATTTTACAAAATGAACACCAATTCTGTATCAGGTATATAAACGGTGCAAGGAACTATCAGTTTTCATTAGTCATTGAAAGTAACTACAGAAGTCAACTAGAGGAGTTGAAACTAATATTACAAACCTATCTCACCCATACCTACCCACAACCAACAATTACAGAAATGGCCAAAGGAATTATCTGCCTTGCAGTTCTCGCGCTGGTTGCCTGTGCGATCGCCGTAAGTTCAACAGAAATAATAAGTGCAGTAAAAACCTTACAGTAAAGTATTCAATGTAAAAAAGTATTAATTTGAATTGGAAATTTGATTTTGCAGCAACCTCAGAAACCTGAAGCCGCTGCTGCCATGAAAGCTGCTCCAGGTGGAATGCCGGAGCTTACTGCCCTTACAGCCGGGACTCAGGCTTATTGTGGTGGTTTCACCCCTCCACAATGCTCCAATGCCTGCTATAATCTCGGGTACAGATGCTACAGATGTGCCCCATCGACCTGCGACTGCTCGAATTCGGGTTGCTAATGTCATCAGCCATCAGTCAATCAACCCCTTTAACTTTAATATCCGGTTGAATGAATACAAAATGGCATAGTCGGGGAAAGTTGTTAATTATTGTTTTCGGTTTATAATTATTGCATATGAATTACTACCACTATATTTATTATTATTTATTTTAATCTGGTCTTATGCTAAAAATTAAAGTTTGATAAATGCAAGTTTATAATAGCCCATAAAAAATTGTCATGATATATTGTATAATATTAATAACACAGATTTTAAACCTTCTAATGAATGACCGAATAAATATAACTTCATGAAAACTAATCTAATTATTTCGAGTTAACGGAATCAACCATTTTTGGTTTTAAAAATCCTGTTGTTTCGAAAAAATATTAAGTTAGTTTCTGAGCAGCTCAGACTGAGCTGTGTGAATCACATTATTTTTTGGGCGTCGTGGAAAATTCTTTTGGAAATTAAGATGGGACGATAAAGTTAGAATACATAATATCCGTTTCTGAAACCATATAAATAAAAATGGTTTTTGTTTCAAGTTAGTATAATTCATAAATATATTTTTCACCTTATAGGGTTTATTTGGTTATTTGGCAAAGATGTCGCTCGAACTCTACCAATTTGGAGTGCATGTGTAGTGTATAAGTATGCTAAATATGATGTGGCAAAAGTCAACTATTCGATGAGCTGCTATAATGTTTTTAAAATGATTTGGAAGTATTAGAGAATTAAATTGTTTGCGACAATAATCTCACTTTTATTTTTTCTCGTTCACTTCCACAAGAACAATCCTAATGTTCGAAGAAATAATTTGAAATGCAAACAGATTAGAATCAACATTATAAAAATAACGATGAAAATTTAAATGGCAAAACTGCCCATTGTGTCAATTACGGATGGCATAATGGAAATACGTTTTCCGTGTAATAATGTGCTTGTGGTTTGGGAGAAAATAACAGGATCATCAAAAAAGCTACAGGGTAAACATACATGTATTGGAATGGTTCATTCCGAATGATGAAAGTTTTGTACATCAAGAAAGTGAATATAAAATGTGAGAAGTTAAGATCGAATTTTCAACACTTAAAATATGAAGCGATGTATTTGACAAATAAATGAAGAATTCTAACACAATTAAGGACTACCCGATAAAACAAATATTTTTTTGAAACGAAACGTACTTCGCATTTTATTACTTTCTTGCTGTATATTGGATTTTGTAAATTCTTGAATAAATAAGTTCACAGCAGGTTGAATATTTTATCAATATACGATAAATGTTACACATCATATTAAACATGAATCAAAATTCAAAGTTCAACAGACCTCTTTGTTTGTAACGTCAACTTTAATGTCCAACATAATGAATTTTAAACATATTACTTTGTAGAAGCTGTTATGTAAATCACTTTTGGGTTTGCAGTTTACATATTATACTACCATTACTATGGATTTACTTATTATACATAATCAGGCCTTATTAAAAAAAATACTTTTTAAGCTAATTTGGTTGACATTAATAACGTAAAGTATTTAAATGGTGCGGTTTGAAAAGCGTCATTGTAAATGTAGCAGACATTCTCTCGAAACAAATATTACAAATTATATATTACATTCAAAATAGTACAGAATAAAATTCTGTGAAATTGTTAATAAATGCAAAAATCCAAATAAAATATGCATGATAACGTTTTTGCTTGCAAAAGTAACTTAATTTGTATTCCAATGATACTTAGTTAAGGTGATTAGTCACCACGTATTAAACAATTACTTCATTTGGCGTTTCTCTGTGAAGCTTCGAAAATTTTCACAATAGACACATCCGGGTGGTGGTCGATCTTATTCAGGATCAAACTTGGTGAAGATGGCCCTGAGCCGCCGAAGGTGGCCACTATATCGATGGGAATGTGAATATCATTTTTGCAGTCGGGGCTGTCGCTTTGCAATAATTGACTTTCTCATTGAGAAACTGAATTTCTGGGGGAATTTGTACTTAATCAGGAAATTCTGCAAGTCTTGTAGTAATTTCGCAAAAATACATTCTGTAAGAATTTGGAAAGGATTTTTAGTGTGGATAAAAAAATGTTAGGTATTTTCGTCACCAGATGCATATTTGAAATTGGAAGCGCTTTATTATTGTATTTAAGCAATGTTATAAAGAACATGTTGATTTTATTGCTATTTTATGGAAACTTTTATGCTTTTCTTTGACGATTTATAAATCACAAATGTTACAGATGCAGAGGTAAATTTGGCAACAAATTTCATTCCGTCGGTTTTTTTAACTTTGTGAACTTTATTTTGCTACTCTATTTACTTGTATCGTAACTCGCGCTCGATAAATTGCAATTGCAGCGTTTTCCTTGTCTTGTGAGTAAAAGCAGTGGATTGGATGCTTTCATTTATTTTGTCGAAGTGTTCTGGTTCTGTGCACAAGGCAGAGATACAACAGTGCTAACAGGAACGGGAAAAACCTACAAACTGCTTGAAAGCAAAAAGAACATTTTTATTCCTGCAGAATAGCAAAAAAGCGTCCTGGTTAAAATACAATTTCGTAATATGTATGTATGTATTAACATTTTTTATGAGAGCAAGTAACAGCTTTTTCTGTTTCTGTTGTTCAACTATAATAAAAGGCATAGTTCGAATGTAAACTGATAAGAAAATGAGCTTGCAGAATTCAACTTCAAACTACAAGACGTTTTTGCTCATTTCGCATTTTAAAGTGGCTTCCGACAATGGATCGTTGGGAGAATAAAAATTGACAGATTTGGCAGCAGAATGGATTTTTCTATCATTGAATTTGATATTTATCGGCAACGTCGTGTCAGCGAAATGAACGGAGGTTCTCATTTGTAATAAGGTTGATATATTTTTAAGCCCAAGTTTTCCAAAGCGCTTCCTCTATCCGAAAATAATATTCGTTGGTGTTCGGGTTTTGGTGTGGCTATCGGGAAAAATTTTCCATTATTACTAGCACATCAATTTTGTTCAACTCCTTCAACGCGTTGTCTGCATACGACTAAATAAGAATTTATTTTCAAGAGCCGACTGCTTTTGTTCGGAAATTGCAATCTGGGATTTCGAGTGTTTTTCTAGAGAAAATAAAAAAAGAATGACGACGATGCTTCGAAAATTTCTTCTGAGTCATGAACACGATGCCAGCGAAGCAGAGCAGGAACAGACCAGACCAGAGCAGCTCACTCCCATGTCAATCCTCATTTCGTTATGAAACATCTGTTGGTAAAATTGACTATTTGTCCGAAAAAAACCCTGCAGAATTGCTAAATGCTAAGTAAGTAACCAAGCAGCAAACACCACGCAGATCGAACAAGTTCTTCCGAAGATAATACAAGGATTTATTTTCAGTCCCGGATCTAAAAATAGACCACAGAATCTAGGTTATATGCACGAATAACGATCCATTCTTTTTTATGCTTTGTCAACCCGAAAAAAACTAATGACGCGTTATGTTTAGCTCTGTGCTTGTTTTTCTTCCTTCCTTCCTCTTTTTTATCTCTCCCCCACTCTCGCTGTTTCATTCCGCATTTTCTTCCAAGAAAAAAAAACTTGTTGCAGTTGCCCAATTACAACTCTGCATTTCACATCGCATCACCAGAATTGTTGCATTGGACCTCTCCCTTTAATTTTTTCTTGAATTTCTACTTTTATTTTTCATTCTAAAATATATCTTAAAATAGATTTTAATTAAACGTGTATCACTTTCACTAATTAAATTTATCTCATACATACCGTGTAAATTCTTGGATTAGATTGAATCAAATTTTTCGGTGAAGGTAAAAAATTGTAAAAGTCTAGACAAACAAGACAAAAAACAAAATGGAGGCAATCAAGAAGAAAATGCAAGCCATGAAGGTTAGTAATCAATTATATTTCAATTGTGAAAGTAAATTGTTTAATAAACTGAATGTACTTATGTATTATCTTAATCTTGTATGATTATTTACGTTACTATTACTTGTTAATTTTTATATCAGAAGTGTTATTGTTATATGTATGTATGTTTTAAAAAGGCGTGTGGACAAAATGGCGCATGGCGACAATAACCTCGCGAAGAAACTAAAACACCAGTTATCTCTAATTACACTAAAATTAAGTACTTTTAATAACCACAAAACAAAGAATAGAGTTTCAGCTTTAAAAATAAGCCATCAGTCACCCACAAATGAAAGTTAGTGTGTGTATAGGGAGCAATATGAAAAAAGTGAAAATTTTGCGAATATTTCTTGTTTTACACAATAACTTTAGCAAATTTTCACCGTTTGGCCTGCATGATGGTTTGTTTTAAAGCTAAGACTTTCAGCTTTAACCTCAACTGCCAGCAATGAATGTAGCTGTGCAGATGTTATAATGGTAATTGATTGAAAAAGTCGCCATGTGTGAATTTTTTAAAAATCATCATAATTGAGTAAAAATAGCCATTTAGGGTCATTTTGAAGTGCTGATTCTGATTCCGGTATCGGTTTTGTCTTAATCCGCAGGTTGAGAAGGATAATGCCACCGATAAAGTTGAAGGTAACGGTTTTTGCCGTTTAACGGCAAAAAAACTCAAAAAAAAAATTTTTTCAATTTTTTTTTTTGAATTTCTGCATTTTGTAATGCATATTTATCATGTAATGAACCAAATCATATATAATGCGCTAAATTGTTATCATTCGCAAAAAGCGATGGAACAGGTGGAACGCGACGCCAACAGCAGGGTGGTGAAAAACGAAGAGGAGTTGGCGGACCTTCGAAAGCGGCTGTCGCAACTGGAAAGTGAATATACCACCACACAGGACAGTCTGGCTAAAGCCAATGAGAAATTGGAGGCTAAGGAGAAGTCTCTTACGGAGGTAAAACATTTTTTTAAATTTAAAATCAATTTTCAAAAAAAGTCATTTTTAACTCGTTTATGGTTAAATGTGTGTTAAAATAAACGTCACCATCGTTTTCTCCAACTCTTTTTACTCCGGTATACTAAGATTCGCAAAATTTCATGGAGGGATTTCGTAAAACGAAAGAAACGGGCATTTTGGGAAAAATAGCTACACAATTTGTTTGGGTACAAAAATTAACTTTTAGCACTTCCGTGACTAATCCTTTTTATAATGAGACGGACAATTGCTTTCTCTCTTCAATGAGCCTTCGGCAAGATTCTGCCGACGTTTCATTCCCGAGTTATTATAAAAATACAACAAGACAACACTTTTTGTACAAGAAAGCGATGTCATGATGATGATGTTGGTTTTCCCTATATTCTCCTATATTCTGCAAGTTGCTTTTCTATTAAAAATTTGTAATATATTTATGAATTATGTTTTTTTCTGACCCAATTGTCAAAATACTATTCCTCAACTTTTTTATGCTTAAACATGTTTTAAATCAAACCTCACCACCGTTTTCTCCAACTCCTTCTACGTCGGGGTACCAAGTATCATAAACCTTCATAGAGAGGTTTTGTAGAATGAAAGAAAATGCATTTTTGGCAAAAATAGCTACAAAATGTCTTTTTTGTATAAAAATGACCCTTTGGCACTTCCGGTTCCGGTTAACAAAAACCGTCAAAGTTACTAATTCTTTATACAATGAGACGTGAAATCGCTTTCTCTCTCCGACGAGTCATCGGCCAGGGTTTACCGATGTTTTGTTCCCGAGTAATTATAAAAGTAAAATGGGACAACACTTTTTGTAAAAGATGATATCATCATGATGATGATGATAGTTTTCCCAATATTAAGCAAGTTGCCTCTATAATTATAATCTGTAATATATTTAATCATTTTGTTTCTTCTTATAAACAGACTGAAATGGAGATGAACAGCCTCTCTAAAAAGGTGCAACAAACAGAAGAAACCTTCGAAAACACCGAGGATAAGGTAAACTAAAAAATAGTTACGCACTTATTTCCAAGCACTGCGCTACATTTAATGCGATTTCAAGATTTCTAATGTTATTGTTTAATGTCATTTTAGCTTAAAACCGCCAACGACTCTTTGGCCACAGTTATGAATCCCTATTATAACATATAGCCTCGACTCATATAATCGCTATTTAGTCGTCTCCAATTTGTCGTGGCCTTATTTTGTCGTCGGTAAATTTCAACGTGGCTTAAATTCATCGTTTCCTTTATTCTCCGTCGACCAAAGAGCATATTCTCCTCATTTCATCGTCTCAACAAATTCATACCGGGTGCATTGTCTCTGAACAGTAAATAATAATTCAATAATAACAGTTTCCAAGATTCATACAGAAAATAATAAGATGCTTTAATGCTACATATTCACAATATATTTATTTATCGAGTTTTAAAAAATCACAGTCAACATAATTTAGATTTGCCTTCCATATACTCCACTGACATTTCCTATTGCTGAGATTGCACATCAAGATGTAACCGGCCGGACAATTGGTGTTGGTACATTTCCAATACTCTCTTATTGCAAATGTATTTTTTTTTGTTAAAAATGTAGGAATGTCCTTTTTTGTCGACCAGCTTCCGCTTGCCTCTTTGCGTTAACCCGAATTGAACTTTTGACTCTATATTTTAAATTTGATTTCTATTGACTCACTATCGGATTCAGGAATTATGGGATTTATAAATAAATGTATTGTGAATATGTAGCATTAAAGCATCTTATTATTTTCTGAATGCATCTTGGAAACTGTTATTATTGAATTATTATTTACTGTTCAGAGACAATACACCCGGTATGAATTTGTTGAGACGATGAAATGAGGAGAATATGCTCTTTGGTCGACGGTGAATTAAGGAGACGATGAATTTAAGCCACGTTGACGATGAATTGGAGACGACGAAATAGGATTATATGAGTTGAGGCTATATGTTATAATGATTTCCTTCAAACACACAGTTATGCATAACGGCGACGAATCTGAGCGGTAAAATTTAGAAAATATTCATTTAGTTCAAATAGTTTTTGGTTATCGTCTCGTATGAAACAATTATACTTTATATTCCTCACAGAATGAGGAAAGTCATGGAAAACCGGGTACAGGAGAATGAAGATCGAATGAAGTTGTTGGAATCACAACTGAAAGAAGCCACAAAGGAAGCTGAGTAATGATTTCATAATTTAAACATAATGTAAATATAATTAATAAAGTTTTACTTAATTTTAATGTGAAATTTAATTTTGTTTTTTTGTAACACCTTAGAGAAGCTGATCGGAGATGCGACGAGGTATCTGAGTTCTTTCAGGGTTTCTTCTTAAATCGTAGTCTCGTTACATTTAGCGTTTGCTTTTCCCTTCTTGAATTTAATATGAGTGCCTTTTTGTGTTTTCTAAGAAACCTTTCCTGTGTGTAAATTAATGTCGAAAATATTAAGAATTCTAAACTCCCCGAACTTTCCCTTTTGTATGTAGTTAATGGATGAACCTTCTGTGAATGCCACCCTTTATGTTGTTCTTGGAAAGTGTGATTTAGTGACCCCGATTATTTATGATCGTTAGTGAAAGGTAAATTATCCACCGGTTTGCTACTGCCTAATTAAGTTTAAAACTAATCCTTTCATTAACTGGCTTCCAGGTTGCCCAAAAGCTATCAATGGTGGAGCAGGAGGTTGAAATCGCGGAAGACAGAGCTAACACTGGCGAAATGTACGACTTTTAGTTAATTCCAACGACAATGAAAAAATATAAAACTACCTACAAAAAATATATTGAAATTTCATATTATTTATACAATTACGCAGGAAAATCCTTGAGTTGGAGGATGAATTGAAGGTAATTTTAACACTACAAAACGAATCCTTAATTTGATTTTACAGTACAAATTTGTTCGCACAAAATGTTGAAACTTGAATATTTGTTTTATATTTTAAGGTTGTCGGAAACAACCTGAAATCTCTGGAGGTCTCCGAGGAAATGGTAAAGTGCATTTAATAAATCCCATAACAACTAACAAATTATATAATTATACAAGGAAAATTAAATAATTGTGGCAATTTCAGTTCTTTTGTCGATTGGTTTCATTGAAATTTAAAATTGTAATGATAAATTGAGAGGATTTCAGTGTTACTATGCTCCCGATTTAACCAGAGCCAGACACAATTTGTGAGAAAAATAAAAGGTATGAAATATGCCCCCAAAATGTAGAAGTCAGTTCCCTGAATGATGGTACCTCATGTGACTTTTGATCTTACCTACAAACACTGGTAGATACAAGAAAACCTCAGATTTGATTTGATAGTAGCCGCCCCAACCTGAAAGAATGATTTGCTAAAATATACCATTAGTACCATTAGTACCTGCACAAGAAAGTGGTCAGGTTGAATAAATCAATCTGATAAGAAATCAAATAGATTTAAAGTAGTTTACATTTTTTATCATGCCATTTTGGATGTACATTCTTTGTCCCGCCTGTCTGGCCCTACCCAAAATTCTCAGAACACGTAAAATAAAAACTAAAATTTCTACGTTATTCAATGTCTCTAATTCCGTGATTTTAAAATTTTAGGCCAAGCAGTCAGAAATTGAGTTCAAGTCAACTGTGAAGAATCTCAGTGCGAAATTAAAGCAGGTGAAATGACTCAAAAATTTATTGAAGTTAATGCTGAAATAATGTAGCAGTCTGGTGAAATGCCCATCAAAAATGATATGTATGTATATAATAATTGTAGGCGGAGGCTCGTGCAGAATTTGCCGAGAGGACAGTGCAAAAATTGCTGAAAGAAGTTGACAGGATTGAGGGTAAGTCACGACATTGGTTATTACAATTTACATTTTTTATTTAAGGTAGTGTTTTGAATAATGATACGGGTTGCGAGTTTATTTAATCCAGCGTTGCAGAAAATTCACGGGGGATTTAATCAATTTTTTTGCACTCACGTTTAACCATGAAAGTGTTTCTCATGAAACGAAATATGTATGATATTCGGTGTAAGATGTTGCCAAATGGTTTTTTAAAAAAATCATTTGTTTTTTAAATTTTTTCCCTTAGACGAGGTCCGCAATGAACAGGAGAAATTCAGATCAATCACAGGTTCGGAATTTACATCATTTCAATTAAACTATAGTACATAATAAATTGATATTGAGAACAATAAATCATATTTTGTTAATCTTGCTTTTAATGGGGACGCTTTCTAATTCGTAATTATAGGAGAATTGGAAACCACCTTTTCTGAAATGACGGGCTACTAAATAGGATTTTAAGTTTTCATACAAGGTAATGTTTACATATATGATTGGCAACAAACCAATTATAGTTTAGATGCTTTGGCATTGGTAGCTAATTGAAAATATTCTATTTATATTCTAAGACCATCCTGCTACCGACATTTGACCATCCAGACCTAGAAGTACGCTCAACAACGCTGTTTATTATAATAGGTACTAATTAGTATTATCAAATGGTATTAGCAAATTATATTTCCAAACTGAAGAGAAAACTATTGGCAGTGTGACAATGCAAAAAATCTGCTAACTGAAATAAATGTTACAAACAATTATGAGATCAAATAAATATATAATTGGGCCATTCATAACACTTCCATTTTACATTTTTATGTTGATTTCGCTACAAATTTGTCGCATAAGAAGTGAGGAATAAATTTAGACACAAGGCACATCTACCAAAAAAGCGTTACCGGCCTCTCTGTGTTGCATTTTATACCGTTTCTCTCATTGTCAGTCTCTTTAAACTGCCTTTCATTATCATTATTTCCAATCACCACAAGAATTCATTACTGATTTTCCAACAGTTCTGACTTCAACATACTTTGTAATTCGTCAGTCTCAGTAAAAAACAAGTTCACATTTAAATAAACAAAGAACGCGGATATAATAGCTAATGGATTATTTATTACATTACCCGTATCCGCATTTGCGTAAAACGAAAGTTTACGTAAAGAACTTCTAGTCTTTGTATCCACAGTGGACCATCCTTTATTTATTTAAATTTTTGAAACAACAGGAAATATCGTAGTTGTCAACCAAAATGATTTTGGCATTTTTTCTTCAGCCAAGGACACCGATTTACAAATACATATTTAATATTCTACTGTAAAGGTGTCCTTTGCACGATTAAAAGTATAACAGTAATATTTATAAGTTTTGTTGATCCATAATAGGGGATGTTGTTGCTACGTAGCGGTTGATTACACTACACATACACTTCCTGGTATTGTATAAACTCGGTGTAACAAATACTATGTCGAAAATGTCTCCAATCAAATGTTTTAGGTACATATGTCATCAATCAGTCTCAGTAAAAACAAATTGACATTGCGGAAGAATGTATGAAAAAAGAGCGAGAATATAATACAATACCTGTTTGATTAGTTATTACCCATAGTAATTATCAACATACGTATTTGTGTAAAAGGAATATTTAAGTGAAATACTTCTGGTCTGCGTATTTGTATTCACATTAGACCAAACTTTATTAATTTATATAAATTCCAAAAACAATAGGAAATGTCGTAGCTGTCAACTAATATGATTTTACCGTTTTCTCTCCAACCCACAATATCATTTTACACACACATATTATATAACATTTAACTGCGAATATGTCCTTTGCGAACTGTGAAGCCAAAACTCCAGAAAAAGATATTTAGATATAGGTTAGGCATAGTTTAAGTTGATTCACAACAGAAGATGCTGGAGTTCAATTTAGAGCAGAATTAATTATCAACGCGCTTCTATAAGCGAACTGTTTCCAGAGATTTGTTTTGATTTAAAACTTTAAAATGTCAAGTATATACATTTTACTATCCCCGACTAGATTATAGTATTTTCTTATTATATATTGTATCATTTTTTTGACTGCATATTCAACTTTATTAGGTTTCCTGTCAGAGTGAGATATATATTTGACTAAGGCAAAATAATCGAATAACCCTCAGAAACACATATTGATATTTTAACTATAAAAGTGAATATGTTGAGTGAGCATTTGTATCTGCTTGCTGCAAATTGTAGAATCGGTTCTTTTCTGCAGTGTTTTATATTTCGATGGCAGAAGCAGGATCGAACTCTATTTATTCTAGACGATGACAGAGCACGCCGAAACATATGCATCCATAAATACGTGCACAGAGTTTTCTCCATCTTAGTTCACATACAATGTTTAGCTAGTCGTCTTGGAAAATCAGTTGATAATAACAATTTAATTGTGGAATCGTTATTTCAGTTCTTCATTTGTATAACACTTATCATGTCTCACTCCAGCATGCATCTACTACACAAGCACGAGATCGATGTCGTGTTACTGGTAAATGGAATTATTCAACTGAATTGGAAGCCCAACAACTGTAAGTTAAAACAATTATTTTGTATGTAATATTTATCAAATTTTAATATTTCAAATATCCATAACTGCAATTTATCTATCCTTTAAACACTGTTTACTATTTTCCCAATCAGGTAAAAACCATTCACTTCTGGACTCCCTAAATATCGTATGTTCACACGCCTTCTTTGTGACTACAATTGTCTGGCCATCACTTACTGTTGGCATTATTTACTACGTCAATCCTTGCTCGTCAGCATTGGGTATAATGTATTGGCTGCCTTGTTGCTTACCAACAGGAAGTTCCAAAATCATTTATTGGACAATTCTTTCGATCAAATATACCCTTGTTCGTTTCAATGTTTACATAATTGAATTCGCTATTATTAGTTACTGCTTCATGGTTAGTTGTTTAATTACATTAACAACTATGGACGTGCATTACACTACTACCATGTTAGTTACAATTCAAATCATCTTTGCCTACTATGGAAATTGGTACCGTTTATTAATTTATAATATATATTGTGGCAGATTTCGGCAAACATTTGCTAGAAGAAAATCAAAACAGAGGGAACAGGATCATCAGTTATTGTACCGAAGCCTTCAAATGGTATCTAAACTAGCAAATTTTGTACAACAGGATATTGTAGCCGGTTTGGCGCTTGCCTGCATTCTATCGGTTGCAATTTCAATGTCTTCTATGATTATTTTATCAGCATCCAACGACGCCCTGATATTATACCTGATTGGCATATTCGCATCATTAAATTCGGCAATGGCATTTGGTTTATCGTACAGTAGTTTAGCAATGGTTTATGAGGAATATAAAAAGGCTGTGGCTAAAATTCGGACACGTTTTGGTTATTACACAGAGGAGTAAATGAAAAAATATTACAAAGGGGATGAAAGGTTTCTTAGGTCGTGCGCTCCAGTCAAAATAAATTTAGGTGCAAACAATTTCGTCGAAGCTGAAACTCCGTTGAACTGCTTCAATTTCGCCAACGATCTGACTGTACAATTTCTTCTTGTCTTTCGGAAGCAATAAGAAGTATATATTTATATGTGCGGCTCATAAAAGGACAACTCTCTACAAATTAACTCTACAAACATTAGACAGTCTGATAGTTTGATTTTTGTGTAACCCCGGCTGCATTGTTAAATAGTAGGGTTGTTCCTCATTAAATCTTATCGATAAGAAATCAACGCATACTAGAACGCAAAAGTCGGCATCACAATTAGCTACATGAGGTTTTCTAAAATTTAATTTAAATAGCCATTAGAATGAAAGTTAGCCGGATGTCACTAGTTCCTAACTATTATTATTCTTATTGCCAAAGAAAATATTACAACCAAATTGTGTAATATTTTATTTAAATTCCAAATCTGTTATGCTGGACGTTATTTTCATTTGTTACAGTCTTTACTTCAACTTTCTATACAACCACTGAAAAATCGCGTTTCTCTAATATATACATCCTTAGTCTTATTTAAGCGTACGATTATTCAAATGACTAAAAATAAATTAGAACGGCAGCACCTTCTCGAAAATATGCACTGAAACTGCATATGTAAATAAAGACGAAATCGTTTACTAGATATTGGAAAGGAGTCCTATGAGAATTTGACAGTGCGGTTTGATTTTTTTGAACAGTTACCTCCATCGTTTTCATTGAGAATCGGAGTAATCGAACAAGTTGGGTTGTGGAATTGTCGAGTCTCCTGGCATAGATTTGCCCACAGGTAAACCCAATATTGCAGCGAGTGGGCCGACTTGAGATGATACCGCGAAGGAAATGCAGAATTTCCAGATCAAGACCGATTCTGCAAACTACCTCATTTTTACATATTATTTTAGCTTATAATTATGTTATTTTTCAATGAATTAATTTTTCCATGCAAATATGAATAGACCTAAGCCTTATGTACATTTTAATACACTACACATTACTACATTTATTCATTAAGTTAGTTAATTATGATTTAGAAGTTCATAACCACATTTAATCTTAGGTTCACCTGTATGCGAGTAGAATTGCTGCCGATTTGGTACAATAAAATTAAGTGAAAAGTATTTCTCCTACAGTTTTGTGCTTTAAAGTCATTTTAATTCACAAGTGGCAACTCATCAAGTCTATTTAATTCTCATTAAGTTAATTTACTCTACATCAGTTAGTGTCATTCTGTCATTCCTTCATTCAACTCTGCTTGAAAGTGCTTCTGAGTTCCTGGTAATTCCTGGTGATTCCTGGTCGTGCCTGGTGATTCCTGGTAGTTCCTGGTAGTTCCTGGCAATGCTTGGGAATGCCTGAGAGTGCTTGAGACTGCCTGATAGTGCCTGGGAGTGCTTCGTATTTCTTCTCATTGCTGCGGTCTGCTCCAGCTCCACATTTCAACAGCAATTTCGGGTCTACATGTGAACCAATTTCGGGTTTACCTACACGCCACTAACTTAACTATTGCCAGCCCACCTCACTTTTCGATTACTGACAGACCACCCGAGCTGATGTGAATCCCACCCTCAGTTAGTAACATAGACACTCGCAATTTCGGTGAAC
>VYYJ01003220.1:0-17443 GCA_021029165.1 Cyphoderus albinus | reverse complement strand
AAACATGAGTCTCAGTCTGTGAGGGAGTTTTGTTTGATATAAATTACATTAGACACCCGCTCATTCATTCATATCATCTTCCCTGGCTTTTCTCCTTGTCCTACCACTGTTACTGTTAATATTTATGTTACAAGGAAAAAATGAACAGTTTTTGATCCTGCACTCTCCTCGCACTACTCCCACAAGAATCCTTTTCCATTATCAAGGATGGTTAAATGGAGTGGTTCTTTCTGGTGGTTCTGCAACAAAATAACAGTAATGAAAAACAGGGTTGACTTGACATGGTGTTTCCATTTCCTTCTTTGATACCTACGAACTAGAAGCAACGACGACGAACTAAAGTAAGTAGGCTTTACATGACAACTACAAAGTAAAGTACCATCCTCCACAAAGTCGGCTGAATCCATCCATTACCATTTTTTTCTTCTCTATCTTTTCTGTTTACTCACTTTATTGTGATATCCGGTTGAGGATCATACTGAGGAAACCAAAAAATGTTTTGAGGAGAAAAGTCAAGGTGTATAACCTTAATATTATCTAGAACATGCTTACACATACAGAATGTCTGTTTCTCTCCATTTTTTTCTTCGTCGCGGTTTTCATGTTGCAGGATGATTTCAGTTTTAGTATTAGTGTACACAAGATTTGTAAAAAGAGAGGCAAGTAACCATTACATGAAAATTATATTTGAAGCCTGCAGCAAGTAGTATCATTTGATATCATTTCGAACTCATACAAGTGGAACCTGCAGGTTACGTTCATGCACAATACACAATGTGTATTTGTATCAGATTTCTTCACAACGTGCCCTTATCTCATGTTTGCTTACTTTCTGCAACTTTCTCTTTCTTATTTAATATAGGTAATGAAAGTAGACTAGCAGCCGTGTCTGCGTCTGCGGTGAAGTGAATCAAGGAAGTATGAAATAGTATTTTTTTACTTTCGAATGCTCCAGTGAGAAAATGTGACGTTATTGACTTGTTAGAGATAAGGACATTTCACTGTTTGATTTTTGTCTGAAAGAAACGTATACCGTTTTGGAAACCAAATGAAGAAAATACATGACCCTTTTATAAAAGAAAACCACGGCTACGTTTATCCACTATTTTCCTTTCCCTAGTCACCTTTTTTGCCTAAACTAGTAAATGAAAAATGTTTTTAGAACTCCTGCAATAAACACCGGGTTATGTTACTCGGTAACTTTTAGCTTTTGGTGGGTGATGATGTGTTTGTTTGTGTTTGTGTGGACTGGTATGGCAAAGAATGTATGTTTTGCAGCAACATTGGCACATGTTCACACAAAAACTTCACATTTCTCTTGTAACATTCCTAGGAAAACTGCATAAATTCATGAACTCACAACGGCATCACTGGTAGTTTCTACTTAGGGAGCGTAAAGTGTAGATACCCCTAAAAATATATTTATCTGCGTTTATGTTTTTGTGTGTACGTTCAAAAGGGAATCGAAAATATTCTCTCCGCTCTTCCAGTAAACGAGCTTTTAAACTTGTTGTATATTATAATGTGGATGTAGATATAGAAATGTGTATAATACATAATAACACTGAGCAAAAGTGTAACGTTATATGTATGTAGATAGGTACTGTTAGTGAAAAGTAGTTGCTTGCTCCTAGTCAGTCGAAGCTCTCAATAGCACAAGTCAATATTTGCAAAAGATGAAGAGCTCAGATTGAGATCAGAGGTTAAGTACATACGAGGCAAATAAAGGACTCACTTTCTCTCCACTTCTTTACTTTCTCCATCTTAGCATATTATCGTTAGATTTGAGAACGGTGGTTTCTTGGATGGAGCGTAATCTAAAAATCTGTTATAATAAAGGAGAAAGTGTGTTGGCGCATTAATATTTGGGTAGAGTGTGTTTTTATACATTGATGCAGAAAAAAGATCATCTTCCATTTAATCTATGTACATAATGCATATTAATGGTGCGTTTTTTCCTTCCACTTTCCATCCGTGATTTCAAAAAGTGTACATATTTATCGCGACAACTGAGCTGAACTGACTGGAATCTTCCTTCCACCATAATCTTGGGAACGAATAGACGAAGGGAACTGAACTGCTCATCTATGAGGTTTAGTCGTACAGTCTGAAGTGAATTCCACTTACTTTACTTTCGTTATTTTTTTGCTATTTTCATTTTTCGTACATCAACAAAATCTTATACTGGCCGAGAATTCATCTGTACAAAAATGGGGAAAGCGATCACATGCTGCGATTTCCTGCGTCTGGTAGTTTCTTGAAATACATTTCTTTTTAATACACTCGACTCCACTGAATTTCTTCTTCACAGTTGGAAAAAAGTTGCATAAAAAGTGGACAGGAGGCTGTGCAATATTCCCGTTTTTATTTCCAGAGAAAAAGTAAGTTAGCTCATAAAAAGAATTTCGTCGCAGGCAATGGAATTGCGATCTACTTACTACTTTACTTTAAAAGATTTTAGTCACCAAAACGTATGCTGAAAAAGTGCTGGCTCAGCATGATTTTTTTAGTTCAGAAGAAGGGAATCTGATATATACAATTTAAGTATACAAGAAACGGGTACATCACAAATATTTGCTCTACTGCATATTACATAATGATGCAACCTGAAGTATGCAAAGTTGGCGAAAAGTTTGCAAATAATTTGTACTTAAAAAACTCTTATTCTTATTTCGTCTTCGTCATACTTTTCTTCTTTGAAAAGGAAATGTGGATGGAACATGTTCTTAAATGTCTAAAAATTATTACATCTCTCATAGTTTAGTGAATACTACGCCCATGAACTAGTACAATACAACATTAATAATACAAATACTATACCATTATTTTGCTTGAAGGAAGGGCGATTTGTAAGACTCTGTAAAACGTAAAATCGTTGTGTTGTAAGTAGACTGTGTACTAAATCTTTTTACGGTGTTTTACTGTTTTAAACTAGAATCCAGTGTTTTAAGCAGAAAATAGAATTGGCTAATCATGATGGAAGACTTTTTATAGTAAATACAGATTATAATTATTCCCACAGCCCCAAGTCTCGTAATTTGAAAATCTGAAGAAATCATTGATTCCCTGTAATTGATTTGGTCTAGGTACCAAACATGATCCCGATTTGTCACATCCCTCTTTAGATAGAACCGTTTTAAGGTTTTTTTTTGGCCATTAATTTGTAATAGTTAAAGATAAGCTGTAGCTTATTTCTTTACTTGCGCAAGGGTCAAAAGTTTTAGCCACTACAAAGAATTGAAATAAAATGTTTGAAATCGGTTGACATTTAGTATCAAAAATCACTGACATAAAAGGATATGAAAAAACAGACCTAAGGTCAACGCAAAACTATTACCTCAGATGTTGAGCCAATAAATGTTTATTCAAGCTATTAGCAATATTATTAGCAGTGTTAAACATCATTATCACTTTTATGGTATTTTGCTTGGCGTTATGCGGAAAGTGAGGAAAACTAACGACACAAGAAGTAAACTCTCTCTTCGGTTCAATTTTTTCAGTTTCAGTACAAGAAACAGCAACAACGACTAAGATGATGTGATGAGAACGGAGATGAACGATTGTGATAAATCACATTAGTTCAAGAACGGCTGACGCGCTGAATGAATCCACTCAGGTGTATACCGGCATTACATTTGCACTTTTAGCCTGCTTTCCTGCCAGTTGCAGCTTACCATATTTCTACTTCTCTGCATCTTTTCTTCTGCTGGAACATGTTTTACTCGACTTAGGTGTAAGTAGGCAACTATAGTGCATAAACATGTTCGCCCGAAGGCTGAAACATTTTGAGCCGAAGTAAGTAATGCAGAAGGAAAAGGGATATTTTAAGGTGTGTGCTTTCTTCGTCTTTCTGACTCTGACGTTCCTCCACCCGATGACAGCGACAGCATAACTCTTATTTCGATGATGAAAGCTTTGAATTTTGTGAAACGTGAAATCAGCATTTGAAATCTCTGCTGTGTAGTCATATATTATAATATACATTTCTAGAACTATGTTATTGCGATGTAGCTGTGAAGAATGCATGTTTTGCTAAATTAGTCTCCAATCTCCCAAGATTTTTCCCCTTTTCTTTCGCATGGCATGCCACCACAGCCACAGCATGTCAGACGTGTCGGAGAATACGCCATACCACTTGCTGAGTGAGGGAAAGTCATTTTCTCTACTTTAAGCCTTTTGACAAGTTTTCGTTAAAAAAAATGCGAAAAAAAGAAAAAAAATTGTGTTGATGTAGATGAAGATGAAATAAAATTATGCAGTATTTGTATGTAGCTCAACAACAGAGATTCATCATGGTCATCGTCATCTTTATTATTATACGAAACGGAATTAAATGTATTTGAGTATTTATTTTATTCTGTATCTACACACAGCAAAGAAGTATTTTGTACAAAGGGTCAGAAAAACTAGCCAATGTGGGATGTGCATAATATCGTCTTCGTCAACCATTCCTTCTCATTTATGCAGCAGCTAGAAAACAGAGGCCAACAAAACAACTGCTGAGTTTAGATGTCAAGAAAATGACAGGATTTGATAAATGATGATGGGCTTACGCAAGTCTTATAGGAAATGGCTGCTGAACACTAAAGCTTGTTTTTCTTATTCAGTAGTAGTTAGTATTTAATTTTTGCAATGAACAGGAAAATGTGTACATGCATGCTAGCACTTGTTCACTTCGTTGACTGCACGAAATGGTACAATTCTCCTTGTTTTATAATCTCTACAAAGTCATCACGTCGTCGCGTCAGCAGCGTGTCATTTATAAAAGTTGACTTGACACCCTTAACGAAGGCAACTATTTCCTGCGCCTCCAATAATGAACGTTGCTGATTGTCATACATGAATTTCCGAAATGCCTCGAGTCGACACAAGGAAATGTTGTGTAATTAATTAATGACGGAATGACTTCACAAAATGAATCCTGACTGACTTTTGACAATTACTCTGTAATTCTCTCTTTTGACTTTGACTACAACCTCATAAAATAATTTAATTAGCGAATTACTAACTGTGCTGTGGACTAATTGATTCTTTTAGGTCCAAGAACTATCGAGTCCTCCTAGGGCGAGTACGGTTGTGAAAGATTGTGTGAAAGCTTGCCTGCGTTCGACGTACCAGTTCCTGTTTGAAAATTGCTACGAGCTGTATTCCAGAGAGTTCCAGGTAAATATTTTTTAAAGGGAGAAAGTAACGTGATGGTAGTGAAGGCGGAAGAGGTAAGTAAACATTCGCGTACCACGCAAAATGAGAAACCATCGAATTTTTGAATTGGAAACTTGTATTATGATAAAGTTCGTTTGTATTTGTTATCTACATTTTACTCTCAAAGTAAGTGGATAAATGTTCGTGGGCGAAGTAATCCTAGAGTGGATGCTAAGTGAAAAGTTGAAAGGAATTTTTAGCGATGGATAATTACAATTTTTACCATTTCAATACATGCTGATCTGCAAAGAATGATTTGGCCTTTTTTAGGTTCAAAACTTTGCCACTCGTATTTACTATTTATTTGGTTATGATTCATGATTTTTGAATTCATCAAAAGCTGCAATCTCATTTAAAAGGGTATTCGGGTGTACGAGCTTTTGAACAATTACAGGCAGATTGAAGAAGGCAAATACGACCCATTAAATTTTGACGTTTTGGACAAAACCCATAACGCTGTTTTATTTATGCAGCTTCCATAAAAACCAAACTTTAAAAAACAAGATTATGTACATACATAAAAATTGAGTGCTACCAGTAGTACCAGTAGTCATTCGTTGCATACTAATTTCCCAAGAATTACAAACAAGCTGCGTCCAACTGTAGTGTACATATCGCAAATGCGCAAATGTATTCTGTACTCAAAACCGGACAAGTACGAAAAACTGTCTAGAACATCTGCCAAAGGAAAATCCAAAAAATGAATGATACGAAATAAAAAATGAAAATACTACCACACACACTGATAGCCACAACAGTTGTGTAATATCCCCTTGAAAATCCTCCCTTTTCCCACTTTTGTTGTCATCATTTTCATTTTCGCATTTCCTCTCCTCCTCCATTTCTCAGACGATAAACACATGCGTAAGTATTAAGTTGAGGTATGTACCTCCTTGGATTTTTATTTATAAAGTCGTAGTGAGTCGTCCGTGAAGGGGACCGACTATAGCGCAAAGCACAATAACCACTTTCTGTCCAGTTAGCAGAGAACCGACTATTTCATATTTTTATTGCCCATTATTATCACCAGTTTTCTTTTCCCCAGTGTGTGGCATGGCTTGGGAGCCAGTCAGCGCAGTGCAAGGAAGCAAGTGAAAGCATTGAATGGAAGAAAAGACACCAATTTCCTCAGATTTATTTCATCACTTTCCATATTTTACACAACTTTTTGACCCACATCATATTTCTTTGTGGATGCTTCCTTCTTTTACCGTTCGGCATCTTTTAGCAACGAAATGGAGTGAATGTGGTGGAAAAAGGAAGAAAATTTAATGACGCTACTCGCTGCTGCTTGTGCAGTGGAATGTATTCCATTTGCCAAAATGTGAAAGCGAAGGTTTACTGGAGATGCCTAGAGATAGATTTTTTACCCCGGCACGGTACTGAGTTCATTTGCTGTGTGTACTTTTATGATTTTAATGCGTTGATCATAGTAATGCCCGCTGTGGCAGTGCCGTAACGTAAACTCGTAATTCAGCTTCTTATTCGATTTCGGCACTAATCCTCTTTGATTGTGAGAGATGTGTGATAAAAATGTCAACGGGGAAATGGACGCGAGACTTACTCATGCCGGCAACGCATTGCAATTTTTTGCTTCCTTTTTTATATTTCCTCGTTGACCGTCTCTTGGATTAGGAGTAGTAATTCGAAGGCAAGATGGCAATCGTGTCACTCGCAAGTAGAAAAAGAATTTACTTACTTCTTCGAAGCACGCCCTATAACTCAAAAATGGCTAATCAAAAAAGAAAATATTTCGGAACAGTTCGGAAATCTTTGAAAATGATTGATCGTTAAGTTTTTAAAAGCCAAGTAAAATGGGCCACGCGATCAGATATAAAATTGTTCCATGTTGAGCACACGCGCTTTGACGCTGTATGACGATAGCTATTGCAAGGACAGTTCCTCAAATGATCTGGCAATTCGGATTTTGTGTATTGTTCCCTCAAGTAAGATTTATTGCACCGTCGGGAAACAGTTTGATGATTGTAAAAATTCAATAACTTATGAACTTGCCACTTTCGATCGTTTGACCATTGGGAATAGTAAACCGATTTGTTGATACCATAAACGTAGAAAATTTTTACGATCGCCTTGTTACGCTATACTAAAAGATTATCAAAAGTTGTTAGAAATGATGGCTCGTCGTGAACAAGGAAAAGTAAAAAAATGTGACGCTACGTTTATGGCTTAGGTATTTGGAAAAAATCGTAGTCATTTTATGGTGTTTTTATTAGTTTTTCGGCTTGTTGAACTTAAAATCGATTTTTCGATTTTAACGAGTTGACGAAATATTCAGAATTCAAGTTTCCAATTTTTGGTCTGCAGTTTTTCATTTCCTTACTAGAATTCATGCTCATCGTGGTTATCCTCAAAGCATTTTTCTTTCGCTTTGGTTTTTGGATTGTTGTAACTTTTTGAAAATGCTCTACAGGTTGATCCTAATGAACCGAAAAGGGAGCCTGACGACAATGGACCAAGACTTGACAGGTTAGTTTAGAATAGTTGCCTTTATTTACTATGCATAGATCTAAATGAAAAATTATTGTATAATTAATTAAAATTTCTTTTATTGCATTTCATGATTACAGTGTCGACTTCTGGCACAAACTCATTGCCTTAATAGTTTCAGTTATTGAAGAAGATAAGAATAGTTATGCTCCCGTGCTCAATCAATTTCCCCAGGAACTCAATATTGGTCAGGTAAGCATAAACACGGCGTGTGTCATAATTAATGCTTTGTAAGTTTATTCAAGACACGACAAGAAATTGTTCGTGATTTCATAATGGTTCACATCTTTCTTTGTAAATGAATAATGAAATTATGTTCAACTTTTGATTGACCTTTTTATTGTCCGCATTTTTTTCAAATTAAAAAACCGCAATGAAACCCGTTCTCCTTATCGCATGGCTTTTGTTCTGTTACCTTCTCATCTTGTTCCCGTTTTGGTCAAAGGCCGTTGCGTTGCATGTTTTTATCTGTCAGATTTTTTTGGGTGCAAGCCTACTAATATTAATTACTCACTTTTTCCATTGATGGTTTGATGAGAAATTGGTTATGGTCACCTTTCATTCACTTTCATGACAGCTGTCGGCAGCTACAATGTGGAGCTTGTTCGCTGTGGATATGAAGTATGCGTTGGAGGAACATGAGCAGCATCGTTTGTGCAAATCTTCCGCCTACATGAATCTACATTTCAAAGTGAAATGGCTTTACAATAATTACGTGAAAGAAGTGCCACCCTACAAGTAAGTATACTTTGGGAAAATAAAAAACGACGTTAAGATTTCGTATAATATCCTACATGCTATACTACTAAAATATGACAAGTGTTCATTGTGGTCATTCTTTTCTTTGTAGGGGATCTGTGCCTGAATACCCTGCGTAAGTTCTTCAAGAATCTGAATCAAGACATTCCATTTTACACATTATTAAAATTTTACTCAAAGACTAATAAAGTTTTCCGGCATTTTGAATAATTTAACCACGTCTCTGCTCTTGCTTTTTACAGATGGTTTGAGCCGTTCGTAATGCAGTGGTTGAATGAAAACGATGACGTATCTCTAGAGTACTTACATGGTGCCTTTAAACGCGACAAGAAAGACGGGGTGAGTCTGAGTGTCATATTAGGAGAATTCAGGAGTGTTAAGGAAAATCTGTCTGGTGGTGTGGTGTTCTTCATTACAAATGTGTCAAGCGAAGCGAGTTTTACTCTAAGAGAAGCTTTGTAATGATTTTGATCAACGAACTTAATAAGGAGATTGTATTAAAAACGACGAGCAATGTTAGTGTGGGTTATGCAGTCTGTAAGTGTGAGAATGATGTCTTGCTCCACCAACTGCAATAATTTCTTTTGTTTCACATCACACGTACAGTATTTTTATGGTTCTTATTATAAATTGTCTAATCAAGAGTCAGCTTACTCATTAAGAGGATGAGGATACACACACATTCCCTATCTCCATCTCTTTGTCGGTCAGCGGGGGACAGGACATGTTTAAGATGCTTTATTTTTATTATCAGTAATTCCAGACTTAAATTGTCACAGTCCCGTTATTTTAACTGATGTTATCAGTAATCAAAAAGCGGAAAGCTTCCCCTGTGTACAAAACCTACAACATTTTTCATACGTGATCACCGCCTCGCTGGTCTTCATTGCCATCAGTGTTGCGTTATGTCGTGTTATGCTTATGTCTACTTAAGGGAGTAAAAAATAAAATGTTATTTATTATAAATACCAGTGATCCATCCATCCGTTCTCATCGTAGATTGAGAATTGACTCAAATTAGTGAAAACTGATGACAGGTATTATTATAAGCTGGGAGTTGCTACCAGCCACTTCCGTTGTTGGCACTAAAAATTTTTGGTTTTTCTTTATCCTGAGATAGGGAAAATGGGAGGAGAGAAACTGCACGGAAATAATTTAATGAATGGTTTCAGAATGGTGGCACAAGCATGTCAGCAAACAACGCTCCCCACAGACAATAATTCTATGGATTAGCGACAGCGCTGAATAGTGATCACTGTTGGAGTGCTGGATGGATACTTATGTTAGAATAGCTCGGAGTGCTGGCAGTGGCAGTGGGGAATGATAATAAGTAGGCCAAAGCTTGTTTCTAATTTTTTATCTGGAAAACGAGGAATGCTCTTTCGAACTACCTCGGTAATCATGTGATATGTCAAGCAGGAGTGTGCAGTGCAGTCACACGATTATTTTCTTGTTGTATGCATTTCAAGTTCATTTCAGAGAAAAAGAAGGTTGCCTGCATCTGTAAGTGTTATTAGTCGGCAGGAATTAAAGATAGTTAGGTCGTGCTATAGGCAAGCCTGTAAGCGATAAGGTGTTAAGGCGTAACGTATCGAATTTACACTACGTGAGCTAGGAATGATGCACCTTTTTGTAAAAGTGAAGGTACATGAATCGGAAGCGATGGTAATGGCACAGGTGGTACTTAAACTCCATGTGCTTATATTAAGATTATTTTGAGTCATTCCTGAGATAGAATGAAAGAGGGAGTTCGACCTTTTAGACGCAATCCTGCTTAGAAAAATAATAAGGTTAATGTAGTGTATTTATTGTTGTTGGAGGGATGAACGATAATAATACGTAACGGTGAGATGAGCGAGGCGAGGTGTGTGTAACAACCGAGTTAGTCTTAACTTAATGAGCCTTATATCTCATTATATAACTACATTATACTCCTGAAATTACTCATTTTAACGTTTAATGGGAAATTAAGCTTTATCAAAGGACAGATGTTGTTTGGGCTGATCACACATCTTTTGTGCTCCTGTGAAAGTCACTGCTATGAAATGCAGTGAGCGAATCCTACATTTGTGTTATTAAACTAACCTCGAATGAAAATGGAAGAGAAGAGACCCAATTTAATGGAAGTGAGCCACTGAGCTTACAATTTCACACGTAAAATGAGTTGCTTATTATTGTTGTTGTGTAGTTTGTTATTTCGTATCTCTGTATTTTTTCAGGGTAGAAAATCACGAAAAGTTGAACATTTCATTGTGAATGATTTCAGAAATACGGAAATACAATTATTGTAACTAACTTGTGAAATTGCCTTGGGGTACCCCTTACCTTAGCTATCTTGTTTGTAGAAAGCAATTACAATAATTTATGTTTTGGGGATTGAATGCATTCACGTTCGATGTCAGTCAAAGAGTGCATTTTTGTACTACTGTATTATCTGTATGTAACTACTTTGGTAGACCGTAATTTTGCCACGAAAAAGTTTGTACATTTCTGAGTCAATTAAATCCAGTAGTTTTTTTTCGCTTGGTCCTGAATTTCATTGGATGGATGGACGAGTCTGCAAGTGGATTCTGTCTGCGCCTCGTCAAAAACTCTCGCTTTTATTGATGAATGAGTGTAAAAAAGAGAAACTAAGAAATTGTAACAAAATGAAAACTATAACCTCATCTTTACCAACGTCATCATTATAACTTTATAGCGTTGTTTTCTTATGACTTAATACTTGGAAGAGCGAAAGAAAATAACTTAATTTTCATGTGAGTGAGAAACCTTTATTCTTTTTTATAAATAATAATGACTTTTTCCTGTGTTACACTATACTTATGTAACCACGTTTTGAAATGTAAGGTCTCTGGCTCTCTCCTTTTTTCTTCTTACTCACTCAATTTATCTATTCAAGCAGCTGTGGTAAAAGAAAAAATAGATTGATATGTTTGTGCATGTGCACATTATCCGTGCATACTTAACTGTAATGATGTTTCAAGTCGATGTAGTAATGGTTCTTTTTGTGATGAGGTTAGTTTGGTAACTTTGGTAGTAGTAATGTTTTCGTTAAAACGACGAGACGGCTCAGACGGCTCGAGCATCAATGATAACACCATTAAGGGAGCACCGCATCCGTGATCCAGAACAGACAGACACAAAACAACATCAGGTGCAATAATGTAATAATCCAGAAAAACCGTCGGGCGACCAACAACGGTCACGTATCGTAGAAAAGTAGGGAAAATGATTTTGTGAAATGTATTTTTACAACGTATAGAAAAATTACTTAATCATTTAGGCAATTGTTTGTAGAAATTAAATTGAGTTGGTAGGCCGAGCAAAAAATTGCTCGGATGGCAATGATGATCCCTTTCGTCCTTATGATGATGTGATGATGAATCGTTAGGCTTATATTATTATGATGTTTACAAATCTGAATATGCCATTATCAGTAGCCAAGATTTTCCATTTAAATTTATCTAAACGAAGTGCTTACATTATACAATCTGTGGAGGTAAATGGATGTAGATAGAAGAAAAGGAAACGCCAAGGTGTGATTATCTGTCAAGCCTTTTTCTCAAACATGCCCCTCAGCCCATTTTCTTCTTGCAATAATAAAAACACGTCTGCAACAACATCTAATGCTTGCATAATGTAAAATAAGCACAATTATTAGAAGCATAGTAAATATGCAAGCAATGAAGTTGAAGTCATGTCCACTGGTATCTTTTACTAGGAGTAATATCAGATTAGAGGAGTCTGCTCGCTCCGTGCTTCTTGCTTATCGTTGATACGGATGGATGGGTGAATGATGGCAGGCAGACACTAGCGAAAAGTAAAAAGTGTTTAGATAATTTTTAAGGGAAATAAGTGGATAAAAATGAAAACAAGGGAAAAACATGAAACACATCACATCATTGGAATATATTGCCATCGACATTATTATCAGGTTAATGATCATCTCATCGTTTTGGTTTTCCTTCGTTCGTTCGTGAAAGCCACCGGCTTCTTCTTGCAATCCGCTCATGCTTGAGCTAATCATCCTGCCAGCTATACGTGTAATTTTTATGAGCTGGACAATAAAATAGTTGAGTTGAGGCTAGCAAATTATTAGGTTGCAACACTTTGAGGCGGAGTCGAAAATGTGATTTTCTCTCCCTCTCCTTTGCTGTCTTACGATTTTTATAACTGGTGATGTGATGACTGCACTCTGTGTACCACGTAACTCTTTATTAGCATGTAAGCTTCCTAGAATGAAAAATGAAAATTGAGACATTCTCTGTGAGCTTTAACAAGCGCTGAGGAGTGAGTAGTAGAAAAAATCCCCTTTCTTGGATTTTCTTCAAGCAAGTTATGTCGAGTTGCTGAGAAGTAGGTGTAAAATAAGTACATTTGCGGATAGAGCGACGCATTGTTTTCACACTTTATAAATTCCAAGTAACTATCTTATTTATATTCAAAACAAGAACATATTTTAACACTTACACTGCAAACCCAAGCGGTAATTAAGACGTTTATGGAAAA
The DNA here is from genome assembly GCA_021029165.1 of Cyphoderus albinus. Lineage (NCBI taxonomy): Eukaryota > Metazoa > Arthropoda > Collembola > Entomobryomorpha > Paronellidae > Cyphoderus > Cyphoderus albinus. The sequence goes on along the minus strand of VYYJ01003220.1, from coordinate 4,465 downwards.
CATAATGAGTACGTTTTCACTCTTTTTATTACTGCATCAAATTCAGTAATTAACATAAGCAAGCTTTTCCTATCATTCGCTGTAAAAAATGAATGACAATGAAAAACTGACTCGCTTGATTGATGTAAGATACACACCATGTACTACATTAATTTACTCTCCTACTATGTCATTTTTTGTGCATAAATTTTAATGTTTATTGTCATTATTTTAATTATTATGACTCTTACTACATTTATAGTTCCAAAAGAGCAGCGAGCATGCCCTTTTCTCTGTCTCTGTCGTGGATGTGTTCACTCAGCTTACTCAATGCTTCGATGTAGTTTCTAAGTTAGAATGTCCGGGTATGTGAATATATTTTTACTATGTCTCAACAATTCACACAAATTCATGAATAACTCCATAACTTAATATTATGTATTTATTATTAATTGTATGACATTATTCTTTAACTTGAAAAGATCCTGATATTTGGAAACGGTATATGAAACGCTTTGCGAAAACAATTGTCAAAGTGCTCCTGGGTAAGTGCGAAATTATTCTTCGCTACATTCATTCTACAAGAAGTGCTCTAATAACGTCTTAATTTGCCAATTTCAGCTTATGCTGACATCGTCAAGCAGGAGTTTCCTCAACATAGTAAAGACAGTGATGAACGCGTGGTAAGTGCAAAATTCCTTTTTAAAAAACGACAACCTTAATTTTTGATAAATATCCTTGTTCTTATCGGTAAATACATTTTTTTGATAAAAAATGTGAAAATGTCGGCTCTTTTGTGAAGGATGATTATAATGATAATATGAATGAGTAACTGACTGCCTTTTTCTGATTTTTCCTTGACAGGCCTGTATTTTGATGAATAACATCATGCAGCTCAGAGTTCAGCTCGAGAAACTGTTTGAGGCAATGGGCGGTGAGAAGTTGGAGGAAGATGCGGCCACCATTTTACATGATCTGCAGAATTCTCTCAATTCGGTTATGGACGACTTGGCAATCCAGTTTAGTTTAAGGTGTGTGTTTAAGAATTATTTTTGTTGGCTACACCAAATTTAATATCGCTGGTCACTGCACTGTCTGCGGCTCTACAAGATCTCTCTTCAATAAGAAAGTTGGAAATGCAAATTACAAATATGGAAGGAAAGGAATGTTGTTTTATTTTTGAAACAAGAAGTATGTATGAATGGTAATCATGGACGGCAAATTTGCATTTTTATCGTATTACAATTTAGAAAATATTGGGAATCCAAGGCTATATGGTATTAGCAATTTCGGATGATAGGCCAGTGATGATAGTAATATGCAAGATTTTTATTCTTTTTTTTTTGCAAAAACATGATGACGTGATCAGGCAGGATGAAAGGCTTTTATGAACAATGAAATTTGTCAAGTTGAAGCATATCGTTCTTTCTTAGCCACTCAAAATTCCTTAAGTAAAGAAGTCCCAACAATCAGCTTACTCATCCCTTTTTCACTCATTATTTACTCACTTCTCTCCGAAACTGACAAAATGAGATTTCATAATGATCTTCCGAAAAGGGAATATTGCACAATTATTTGGAGAGTGATTTTGATTTGGAATAATCCCATGATTCATACGGATATTGTACCTTATAACGTTATCCTTGAAGACAATGTAGTAATCGGTGTGCAATAGTTTGATGAATGGAATGTTTTCTTTGATATGTAATTCGTCTGAGTATTAATGTGTATAGCACATTCACACTAAGAAATTATCTCAACGCCGCTGCACTAGTGTGGTGGTTGGTTGGTGCCTTCCGTCATTCGTCATCATCACCGTCATCACAGCAGTAAAAATAAGAAAAGATATTTTATTGTTTGTGCCAAGGGAAAGAAGAAAGATATAAAAAAGCGTTGAATATTTCCTTTACGCTTGAGGCTGTCATTATGAGTGGCTGATGCTCAAATTATCTTGTTAGCTCAAGACTGAAATTGGATGTTTTAAAAAATGGAAATAATAATAAATGGATAGATATACGAAGATGCACATACCGACACAGTCTAACCCGAAGATTTTGAAGTTAAGTTGAGAGTTAGCTTTTCAAATGCAGAAGTATAAAGAGAGCTTATTTGTGGTTAGTTGGGGAAATAATAGATGAAAGGCAGGAGAGGACGAAAAAAGAAAAATAGGAGACGACTGACGACTCATCTCCTCTTTTTTTCTTTCTTTTCCTTTTTTCTTCTCCACTCACCACTTTACTTTGTCTGACTGATTCATTTCGTTTTTTATGCTGCTGCTGTAAATGAAGAGTGTGTGAGTTGGTAATGAGAGAGACTGAGGCTGTCTTTAATTTGCTGGCAGCTTGTGGTTTTCCGACGGAGTATTGAGGGATTCCACAGAATTACTTTATTCGCCTTTTCCTTCTTTTCTCTTCTCTGCCCGGACCTTCTTCATTATAATCACATCATTTTCCATCCTCCTGAACAACAATTCACTTCCATTTTCCACATTTTATTCTCCTTTGCTATAATATCTGTACTTTGATTACTACGAATATGAATATCAAGAAAAGAAACGCAATCGGAATTTTAGAATCGTGTTTCTGAAACTAAAGCTAAAAAATCCGACGTCTCGTGTTTGTAAAACAAAATGACAGAACATGAATGCGCATCCGTCTTCCTCCTCTTTTGCTCCAAGCACAAAAAATCAAGCATTGTTTTGTCAGTCTTTGTACATGGTTTTGTTAATTATTTGATTTCCCGAAGTGTGCTAGTTAATGCGGGGGAACGCATTTCAATATTATTATCTTATCTTTCTCCTCTTATCTCTCTCCGTTTACTTCAATGCTTACCCTTTGTGCAATGTGCATTAGGCAGATAATTACTTTTTTCCTTGCACTTTTCCCTTGACGAGAAGGAGTTGGACATTTTTAACTATTGCATTGTTTGTGGCTAATGGCTCGAGATAATAAGATGATGCATCTCTCTATTATGAATGTGTGCATTACCGTCACCGTGAACTTCATGAATGATATGTTGTGGTGACTGGCGATTCACTGTACAATATAATATTCAAGCATGTGGTATACTCTTGAGTAAGATGAATGTGTGCCTCGTCTCGTCTCCAGCTAGTTCTGGAAGGTGAGCTGATAATAAATGACTAAAAAGTAACATTTTTTTCTTACTGTCTTGTTTTTTCTCTGTACAGCTTGGAGGATAGAATCACGGATAGTGTGAAACAGTTGGGAGACTTACTGATCGCGGTCAAGGGCCAAGGAAATATCAACCTATCACAACCGGCTGTGAGAAATCAAGTGGCTGCCGAGGCAGATGAAGTGCTTCGACCCCTTATGGACTTGCTTGATGGTATGTGTTGTTCCGCTTGTTACAGTATGACTGCTAGGCTAAGAAAATTATTTCAAGTGAAAAAGTTATTCTTTGAAGATTTTCATCAAGTATAAATGATGATAATTTTGTAATGCATTAATGTTAGAATTAGAAGTCTCCTATTGCTACGTGCAGCCTTTGATGATGGTTATAAAAATGCTGAGGTTTTGTTCATGTGAAAATTCTTTTGTGTGAGCTTAAAAGAGGTTTTTATATTGAACCTATATCATCCGTGTTTTATGCTCTGACCTGACTTTGTTGTACATTCTGCTCATAAATCTCAAACTCACTAACAATACAAAAAAATTAACTGATTCGAAAGCAATTAAATGGTAACAACTAAAACATTATACCTTTTCAAAGTAAAAAGTATTTCTTGGCAAAATTGGGATTCTGCTTGAGAGCCTTCAATAATTCTCATCGTTAAGTCAGTCTGATGCTCAAAATGGTATGACGCAACTACTTTGTGGTATCTTTTATAATTTTATGGTGTACAGGAAAAAGAGAAGGATCTCACTGCTCTGACTGAACAAGGAGGTTTCTCTTAGAATCTAATGATGTTCGAATGAAATGAGCAATAATTTAAACATAGATGTCTTTGCACACATTTCCTGATTTTTAACAAAGGGCGTCTACTGAAATGACCGACAAGGCAGTTAGTAAAATGAATGGACCATTCCTCATCGTCGATTTGGTTGGCTCGTATGTGCGTAAAAATAAGATATATGGCCCTGTCTTGTCGTCAAATTCCGCAAATTCTTCTGTCCTTCAAACACTGAAGGTGAAAGCGCCACACCAAAACCTAATACTTCTCTGTATTAAGTTTGATTTGGATAGGTTGGACACGCACAAAACGCTATAAAAATATAAACCCTTGCTAATAAGCGAGAGAAAAAACCTCTTTGAGAACAAGCAACATAAATACATAATTTTTGGTTTTGCTGATTCCAGAAAGAGCAGATACGATCTGGAAGCAGATGATTTTATTCTTGCATTTTTTTGTCTGTTAGGTAGAAAAATAAAAAGGTAGTTTGAAATAAGAATCACTCTTTAATGAGATATGTGTGACTTGCGCACACACAGGTAGCCAGTTACACGGGGATTTTATGAGTTTATGACT
>VYYJ01003219.1:0-17445 GCA_021029165.1 Cyphoderus albinus | reverse complement strand
TTATCTGGAAGAACGTCCTTTTGATTACATCCAGTAGACGTCTTTTAGACGTCTAAAATGTAACAACAGTATTTTAGTTTGTATGTAAAAATTTCTACGTCTAATCTACGTCGGCATAATGTAATAGTTAGTGACATCCAAAACATCCCAGGAAATACCTGACTTGGATGTAGATGAGATGTGGCTTGTTTCAGGGGATACAAGCTACTAAACCTATATACTTTAGACTTTCAAGTTAACTTTGGAACTTCCATTCAGATACATTTAGCTGAAATTTTGTATTCGATTTTCTTTCTAACTAAATCGAGAAAATAATTTATTTCCTCTCCAATAATGTGAAAATTGTACAAAATGTCCTGAGAAAAACAACATGAAAATCTATTTCCTCAATTCAGCACCGATTCCTTCTGAGTTTTAAGGATGGGATTATCGAAAGGAGAATTATTTTCGTTACATTTCGCTGTATCGTGTGTGTTACTAAAGCTAAAGTCTTTAGCATTTTTCTTTAACAAAAAATATACAAAAGTGAAAGCTTTGATAATGCTGAATCCAGAAACCCATCCAATTTTAATTCTTGCTTATCTCCGCTCCGCAATACGAATACATTTCATCGGGTATATTAAATTCTTCGGATTATCGCCGTCTGAATGGGACAGTTCTAACGTTCGTCTGAAATCTTTTGTTCCCCAGCATCAGTGTATATTGTGGATTATAGTGCAAACCATAGGACTTTTGATTTACGGAATTATTTTAAGTGGCCTCTGCTGCACTCGGAAAATCTCGGAAATTCAACCAATGAACAGAGTGATGTTTCTCATGACAGTTTTCACCTCCATTTCAGAGACAGGAACAGCATTAAAAATATTGCTCACTTCGGACGAAATGAAAACCGGGATTAACTGCGTGATGGACAACCAAGTCAAATTAACGCAAGGTTCGTTACTTACATTTTAAGTGTAGATTTAAAAAATTAAAAAATTAAAACATTTATTTTTTATTCTAGTTTACAACATACAGTGGAATACACTGCAGCGCAAATGGTGCCGTGAGATTCAAATTGTAGGATTTTTCGTGAATGTCGCAGTTGGTGGCGTAATGACAACATATTTTGTGGCAGTGATTGCATTGTACTTTAATCTAGATCCTCTCTTCTTTATTCTGGGGTACTCTTCCGAGATGTTACAAAATTCAGTTTTATTGCCACTAAAATACCTTATTCGAATTGTTGGACTTGCTGCATTTCTCAACGCGAATGGTCGCATGTTGGGATTTTTATTTATCTACTCCGCCACAACATTTCAGGCTTACTTTTTCTCCATCAAACTTCTTGCGGTGATCGACTTTCGGCGAATTCAAATATTTCTGGTGGAATACCGGAAAATTCAAATTTGTCACAACAGAATACAATCATTTGCGAATAGAATGAACTCCATGTTATTATTTCTGGGACACACAGCTTGCATCATGATGCTTTGGCTTGCAATTAAGGGCTGGGGCATCATTCCAAAAATTTTAAACTCTTTTTTTCCATTTTGTGGATTTGGGATATTTGTGTGGATTTTAGCACTTTTGACCGTTCTCAGTGAGATTCGGGACGCTTCTGTGTCTCTTCTTCAGAAACAGAGTATATCTGTGACTAGGAGAATCATTTGGGGAAGTATGGAAAGAAAAATTATAAAACGGGAGGTGGCATCGCTTGTGCCAATTTCATTTAAAACTGGAGACTATTTCGTCATTGTTACAAGGAATACACCGGGTAATTTTGTGAACACAATATTAGCTAATTTAACGACAGCCGTTCTCACATTCTAATATTGTTTTTAATGCGTGTTTAATGTTGCTTACTTTGTTAAAAATTAACTGTGATTTTAAACGAAATATAGATACAGCTGCATAGATTTATTTTAGTTGTGGCACCACAAAATATTTTATAATAGAAAATAACTTTTGATTTTATCAACTGTCTCAGGCGAACCGAGTTTGTTTTTGAAAGCAGCATCAATATTAAATGTCACCAAATATTCATAAATCAAAAAATCAATATGTAGGTATATATATGTATGTATATATGAATTTTGACCAAGAAAAATTAGCCTTGAATTATTATTTACATTTGTGCTGTGGAAGTGGAAGTTATTTTATATCACATAGTAGAATCTAATTAATGTAGTTAATTTTTAAAACCTCAATTTCAATTTCTTATGAAACCCTACCTTCGAAATCTATTATAATATTAAACACTCGAAGAATGTGCTTAAAGTAATAATGGTAAACTATAGCATGTTATAGACAATTTTAATAGCCAATTATTTTCATTATACAATTTTTCAATTATGTAGTAATCTCTATTAAATTAAATCATTCCTGTTTAATCTTTTTTCAGTTCCCTCAATGCTTATGTAAAATATTGAAAAGCGTGGGTCATATCGATTATATTCGGTTTTACAAAACCGCATTACGTGCATAATCTTTTACCACGGAACACGTTCCTTATTCCATAGAACTGAACTGTAATTCATAACATAATTATTTTGGTTTAGAAAGCGAAAAGTATAATTCATTAATAAATACAGGTACGCTCTAAAGATTAGCAAACCTTTCAACTTGAAATCAAACTTAAGAACTGCGCAGGAAATGTTGGTTGAACATTAACAGAAGCTGAAGAAATGCTGAAAGAGCGAATCCGGTTTATTATTAAATAATAAACCGTATTAAAAATTAAATAATTTTTTTTTGCATTCTTACAAAAGTCAAATCAAATAGCGAATGAGATGACGCAAATCATAAAGTTATAAATCACACTCATTTGATTTAATGTTTTCCAGCCTTTTTGTCAAATTTATATTGTGGTATTATAAATCATAATAACATGAATAATTGAATAGTGAGTGTTTTTTAACATAAAATAAATTTGTACATTTAGTAATATATTCCATTGAAAACTATTTCACTACCACCACAATGAAACCGATTATACAAATGTACTTTAATTGGAGTCATGTTAAATACATATATTTTGACGCGAATATATAAATAAGCGATAGGTTAATCATAATGAGTATTAGTTTAGATAGATAACTGCCACAAATATATTTAATATTAATATCTGATCTAAGACTTATCGAATTTTAAATTTTATTAGCAAATTTTTGGAAGAAGAAAAAACAGCCATGATTCCACAGATGAAATTTTTGCGTCTGTTTGTGGCAGGTTTACTTTTTTCTCTTATTCCCATAACTCAATACGCACTTGCTGAAGAGTTTGTTGTTGCACCAAGGTGCTTTGCCTTTGGCTATTTTTATCGTTGTTGGTGTAAACCAAATTATGTTCCTCACAAGAGAGGGTGTATTTATATTGGCAGGCCGAAAGCATACGTATAACGTAACGAGTAGTGTATATTTTAGTTGCAATCGTATAGACAATTTGTAAACTACAATAAATTAAAACTTTGTATTGTATTGCAAGGGGTGGGCTAACGCCCGCTACTGAATCCAATTAAGAATTATTGTAGTCTACCCCATTTAATTAAAACTTTAATCGTAAGCTATTTAATTGTGAGACATTGTATTTATACTGAAAATTTTATGGCACGTGTTTGTCCAAATTGGTCATTATTTGTTTTATTCATTTACAATTGTATATTTTTTTATTTTCAAATTGATCACTTTCGAATTTTTGTTTACTAGATAAATTATTAAAGATGGAGAGATTGTCCTTCTTGTATGTAAGAGCTACATCTATCTTTGTACTACTGGCACTAATAAGTAACTTTGACATTGTCATCTCGGTTGGTTGGTGGATGAGGTCACCGGAAGGAGCCAAAATGTTTCCAAAACGTCAAATCCGGGGTGAAGATTGCTGCATGGGGGAATGTGCGCATAAATACGGATGCCGGTGTTTCAACTGTTATTCATGTTATTCATAATGTAGATTAAAATATTTGTAACAATAATGTCTTTGTGGTTATCCTAAAGTTGAAAAATAATAAAATGCAATATACAATGTAAGTAGCAATTAATAAATGTTTAAAGTAAACCTATGGACTTTGCTTATTTTAATCAATCATGTAATATAATTTAAAAACGTTATACGGTTAACATTGAACATACTGTGACTGTAATAACTAATATTGTAAGCAATATATAGATGCTGAATTGATTAAATAACAAACTACAATAGTACGATTTTGATTATGTTTATGTAGGTAGAATGAGAGTCAATTTGAACAGAGAATAGATTAAATAGTAAAGAATAAATTACAATTTTGACAACAACTTTATAAATCCGCATCACTTCAAAGTGTAATTCAAATTTAAGTTATTTTCTCCGTAGTGACAATTATATTTCTTTGTCACAAATAAATGTCATCTTTTCAAATCTGAGTTCAATTTAAACAATACCCGCTCACATAACATAACATTTATAATAAATATTAAGATTGTTAATAATTTAAAGCCTACACAAAAATAAACAACTTGAACCGCCCAGTTGAACTGAAATTGATTGGAGTATATAAGTGCTCAGTCAAACATATATATCATTGATATAATATCAATATCAATAAATCATCAAACTCTGTATTGACTTTCAAATTTTCATTTATTGTCACTAACAACATAAAGCACATTTTTTATAAAATTGACTTCTGAGAAGTAATTGAATTTCTATTGTAACTATATCTGTGACGTTCTCCTTTATAATGTATAACAATTGATTTCATTTTCTAAGGCACAAATCAGTACCTGGTAAATCATTAGAATGATAACATAACTAAATCTAAATAAAGATGCATGAAGAACGGGCTACATAAATTAATACTAATTAATTTGAGCATTGGTTTTATTTTTTGCACCACTTGCCATTTTCCTTTACGTATAGAAAGAACAAATCGAACAATTTCTCTGGAAACTCAATTTATCATCCAAAAATGCAATAAAATTGTAATCACACAGTTGAAAGTAATTTTACATTATAATCTTGTAACTTTAAGATTTCAAAAAATTATTAAATATTTCTACCTTACTTACAGACTACCACGATGAAGTTCAACAATGCAATCGTATTTTGGTGGGCCATTTTCTCCATCCTACTGATATTTCTTTTTGTAGAGTGTAGAGCATTTTTCCTGCCATTTACCGTCCAAAATGGAACCGGCTACTTCCATCAACAATTTTTATTAGAAGGAAGCGGACAACATTGCTGCTTTGGCAACTGCGTTACGAACTACGGTTGTCGCTGCGCCAACTGTTGATTGCGTTGATTGATCAAACAACTGTGTGAATTAATATTAATATTTGATGTGAAAAATCCAATATAATTTGTGGTAGGCGCAACTACAATAAAAGATCATGTACATGTTTGTCGTTTAATTATATTCATGAGGCAATGAATAATCCAATTTAATACATGAATGTTAAGCATTTAAAATTACTTGTTTTGAAGAATGAGGGGAAATTCATCATCCAGATGTGATCACGCAGGCGTTGTAATGTATTTAAGTAGCAGATGTTTTTCAAAATGGTAAACTAAAATTGCTTATTATAAGGGTTTATAGGCGTATTTTACAATTGCTAATTAGATACTATTGGTTACAATTCAAAATAAATCCGGCAGATCAAATTTATGTAGTATATAATAATGCAAATTACAATGAAATGTGTAACTGTCATAATACATATGGTAAATTCGGAAATTTCATATTACTACGATAATACCGATGTTCTTAAACAGGGGATTGGATGGATAAAATTTCAGTCTCGCTGCAACCCATTTCGTTGCAACAAACTGAAACTTTCACTAAGAATATAAAATCCTTACATTTGGGGTCTCTTATTAAATATCAGAAGAGGATTAGGTAAGATAAAAATCAAATACCCGTGTACATTTTCAGAAAAATAATTCGGTTCAATTTTTAAAACACTACGTTTTAAAAATGCTACGCAAATATTGTGCACATAGAGAACCATATAGCTAAACCGGTAAAAATGGAATCAATCAAACTTTTTCTTTTCCTGCTGATTATTCTGCAAATTTGTTTCTTGTCTTGGAACCTACCTCAGTGGACTCGGAACTATGGCGTTTGTCCTTATCGTTGTTGGAGCCATTACGGTTGCTTTTGTCCATGGTGGTAGGGTTTAGAATAATTGTAGTTTCTAAGTACTTATCAATAATGGAAAATAATTGCAACTAAATCTTGAAACTTCGGTAATAAAAACAGCCTATTATTAACATGAATTTTGATTGACAATTTATCTATGTATACCACACAATTATCTATGCTACGGATTTGGTTTTGTGTAATTTAATGTATATTTGAAGAAAGGTTAAATCTTATTAAACTTCGTGATCTTATATATGAAGATGCATCTGCACATTCTGCTTAGAGCCCTTTACTATTTTTTTCAGCGTGCGAGTTGTGAGACTTGAATGCATTGGCATCAACAACTCTGATTCATCATGATTTAGAAATTTAAAAAAATAATTTTTTAATAAATACAGGTACACTCTAAAGACGAAATGTTTTCCAGCCTTCGTGCCAAAATCACGTTTGCAAATAATGCGTATATATAATATAAAGAAAAAGCAAATTTGCTGACTTTATTCAAGAAAAAGTACGCAATATGTTTACCTTTATCAAATACATTTGATTTTGATTATAGCATTTCAATTTTACAACTTTATTAAGTCAATTAATTTAGATTTTAAATCGCATAAACTCCTGAGTTCAACAGTTTACTGAAAGTACTATATAATAAAACGTACGCTTATAAATAAACAATTATTTATAATGTAGTATTACAAATCATAGCAACATGAATAATTGAATAGTTAGTGTTATTTTAACATAACAATTAGTAAATTTAATATATTCCATTCAAAATTATATTTCACTCTTCACTGCCACCACAATTAAACCGATTATACAAATGACATACAGCATGTAATTTAATTTCAGTCATGTAATACATATTTTGATGCGAATATATAAGCCATGGGTTAATTAATAATGTTATATAGTTTAGATACACCTGTCAAAAATAACGGCCACAAATATATTTAGTACTTGATCTTAGGCCTATCGAACTTTAAATTATATTAGAACAGTTTTTTGAAGACAAAAAATAGCTATGATTCCGCAGGTGAAATTTTTGCGTCTGTGTGTGGCAGGTTTACTTTTTTCCCTTATTTTCATAACTAAATATACACTTGCTGAACAGTTTGTTGTTGCACCCAGATGCTTTAAAGCAATTGGCTATGGCTTTCTTTCTCGCTGTTGGTGTGAACCAAATTGTAATATTGGCAGGCCAGGGTGTGGTTGTATTGGCAGTTCGGAAGCGTTCGACGACTACGAGTAGTTTATATTTCAGTTGCAATTATATAATAATATAAACAATCTGTAAACTACAATAAATTAAAACTTTAACCGTAAGCTATTTAATTCTGAGGCATATCATATTTAAACGACGCTTGACAATTTATTTTTAATCTGCGAGGAAAAATAAAGCCGGAAGTATTTACTGGAAAGTTTATGACAGTTTATCTGTTTAAATTGGTGAGTTTTATTTTTTATTAACTTACAATTTTATATCTTTGATTTTCAAATTTTTATATTTTTGCATATTTGTTAGATGAATTCTTGAAGATGGAGAGATTATTCCTGTTGTATGTAAGAGCTACATTTATCTTTGTACTACTGGCACTAATAAGTAACTTTGACATCGTCGTCGCGGTTGGTTGGTGGATGAGGTCACCGTGAGGGAGCCAAAATGTTTCCAAAACGTCAAATCCGGGGTGAAGATTGCTGCATGGGGGAATGTGCGCATAAATACGGATGCCGGTGTTTCAACTGTTATTCATAATATAGTGTAGATTAAAATATTTTTAACAAAAATGTTTTGAGGTTATGCTTAAGTTGAACACAGAATAAAATACAATATAAGCGGCAATTTAAAAAATGTTTACAGTAAATCTAAATAATAGAGATAAAAATGATCTGACTGTATCTTTTAAACAGAAATCACAATTGAATTTAAAAACGCCATATGTTTGTTTAGCATATTGTAATTGTACACAATGCATCTTGAATCAAATTAAATAACAAACTACCCATACCCACCTAGTAGAGAATATTGATTATGATTATGAGTCATGAGTGTCAATTTGAACAGAGAATAGTTTGGTAAAAAATAAATTACAATTTTCACATACACTATATAAATTCAAGTCACTTCAAAGGGTGATTCAAATTGAAATTATTTCTCAGTATTTACTAGCAACGATTAATATTTCTTTGTCACAGAAAATTGCTCTTTTCATTTGTGATTCCAATCCAAAAAATCCGCTTTACGATGGTTTATATAAATTAGGTGAAATATAAAATTTGGAAACTAAACCATTAAACAACTCGGCGATTACACATCATATTAATTATTATTTTGAAAATCAGCTTAATCGGTATGTGATTAAATAAATACACTTATTAGCATTTTAAAGTTGCTTATAGCAATGATAAATAATAAAAACAAAGTTTTTAATTGAGGTGTTATATTTTACAGAAATTACATAAATCAAGTAAATATGACGATGAGGCGAAGTCGACTTACATTGTTGTTTTTCGTAGCATTCGGCATTGCTGTAATGATCTTCAAGGCTGAATGCGGGCAAATTTCCAGATTTTTGGAGTTTCAAGACGAAACAGCGGAATACACAGATCCGGAACCGGGGAAAGAGCCCAAGTGTTGCAGCAGTGGATCATGTATGACACAATACGGTTGCATATGCATTAATAGTTGTAGGTATTAAAACTGCCAAACAGCATAGTTTCATTTAATACAAACATTTCTCAATTGTTTATAAATTCCAATGGAAATGAAATGTGTTAGTGTATTTAATAAATTATTAATAAGCGTTTTTCAAAATCTCATTAAGACTTAATTATACGACAAATATATTATCGATTATAACGTTGATATTGATAGCATTTACAAAATAATGAATTAAAATAAAATTGTTTATAATTAAAATCGTACATGAAAGCAAAAATTGAAACCTGTTCAAAAGTGCACAGTTGAAATTAACACTTTCTCTGCATTATTTCAATTAATTGCAAGTTAATCAATTCGTATTGATTTTCAAATTTTCATCTTTTGTCTATAACCAAAAATACGACATACTGAAGTATTTTTCATGAAAATGACTTCCGAGAATTGTTTTTAAATTTATATTGCAATATATCTGTGGTGATAATAATTTTATTGTAATGCATGTATTATAATTGATTTCATTTTCGAAAAGCATGACAAAGCAGTACGTGGTAAATCAGAATAATATGCAAACCCGGCTTCTAAATCAAATGCAAATCCTGAAATTGATCACTAATTTGAAATGCCATTTTAGGATCAAACCCTATCGCAATACAAACTTTTGTCACAATTTTCAGCATTTCAAAAACTCTTTCAAGCGACATTCATCTTGATTTTCATAACAAAAGTCTTTTAAACCTTCACTACAATGATTAGTTCCGAAGTATAAAATATTCATCACAAACTTAATAAATTAATTCCATCATTACATAATTTGAACATTACTTTTATTTTTCGCACCACATTACCTACTGCTATAAAAACAACTCGAATACTTAATTTCTCTGCAAACTCTTTTTTTTATCCGAGCTGATATTTCAATCACACTCTCGATACTCAAGTATTAAAGTATTTAATATTACATTATATTATAATATTCACCTTTAGTAAGTAATATTTCAAATAATTAAAAAAATATTTTTTTTTAGTTTTATTAGACAGAGAATACCAGGATGAAGCTTAACAATGCAGTTATGCTTTGGTCTGCCACTTTCACTATCACTATCGTACTGACATTGATTCTGGTGGAGTGTAGAGCATCTCTCTTGCCAGTTACTGTCCAAAATGAAACCGGGGTCTTCCATCCACCACTGTTATCACAAAAACGCAATCTGGCAATCAATTGTTGCAGTGGCCCCTGCATAGCGTTAGATGGTAAATGTATCTGTTACAACTGCTGATTTATCAAATGACCCCGTAAATTATAATATTATATGAACAATCCAATTAAATTCATAAATGTTAAGCTTTAAGCATTTAGAATCATTTGTTTTGAAGAATCAGAGGAAATCCGTAATGCAGATGCTTGATGGTATTTTTAATGTAAGCAGCAGATATTTTTCAACCTGGCATATAAAATCTACTAGATAAGATTAAGATTTAGTTAAGATTTAGATTAGCGAAATTCGTCGTAATACTTTAATCAATGGTTAATTTATTTCAATTACAAACTAAATAGTTCTTTATTTTATTACATAATACTAAAAATTAATAAAATAATTTTAACAAAACCCCGTTGCGTTAACTTGTTTGTATTATAATAACAATTAACTATCCGTTAAAAATCTTGTGATTGTAAGGTACATTCAATTAGCAAATTACGTATCATTTAGGTATTTATTATCATCATTTACTGCGTATACTTGATATATTGAATTTATATTAAAATTATTTTTTAAAACCATTATTTAAGTATTATAGTATTACATTACATTACCGTGTTTAATTTACTGTTATATAGCTCAATTCGTACCAAAAAAAGTATAAAAAAAACGAAACATAATTGACCTAATAATTAATTATAATTAGTTTAAAAATAATAGTAATTTGTTTGTTGCGGTTGCGCTTGACGTTGAGGGTCCGACGACGGCTGCAGGATACGCATCTCCTCCATGAATTTCATATCGTCTTTCGTGAGGACAAAATTGAGACCCTTCTTTTTCTCGCCGTTCACGTAATTATAATTGTTGTCGTTATTATTGTTGATGTTATAACTAACGGTGAATTCCTCGTCAAATCTGATTTTCTCTCTGAGGATCTCAACGATTTCTTCTGGTGCCTCGTCATCATCCTCTTGGTCATGGTCATGGTCATCTTCTGGCTCAATTTTAACTTCTTGCTCTTGCTCCAGTTTAATTGCCGGTTTCTTCTTTGTCTTTGTGGTTTTGGGTTGGCTTCCCATTTTAACGGTCTTCCTAACGGTTTTCTCCTTCGGAGTCTTGGTTAACTTGGATTTCGATTTTGGGGTGGAAATTTCAGGTCCAGGTACTGATGGCTTCTTTGAAGTCACTTTTTTCGTATTTAATTTTCGTTCAGACTTTTCAACGGTTTTAACCGTTTTCCCCACCGCCCCACTTTTCTTCGATTTCGGTTTTAATTTTTTTGTGGTAGTCGACGATTCAGGCCTCTGAGGTAATGAGGATGTCGATGGGGTAACTTTTTTAGGTTTGCTTTTATTCTTACTAATTTTACTTTTGCTCCGCATCAACTGAGAACTAATTAAATTTAAATTGCTCCTAATTTTCGCCGGTCGCCTTTCCGGTTTCCTCAGATGAATCTTTTCATGCTGCCAGCGGTTACTGGAGGTGTTAAATCTCCGGTCGCAGTGTCGACATTCATAATGTTTCTCTTCCGAGTGAGTTCGCACGTGATTTAGGAGGTTCGAGGGCGCCACGAAGGTTTTCGAGCATTCCTTGCAGAAGAACGGGCGCTCGCCCGTGTGGGTACGGATGTGGTCCACGAGATGGGCGGAGCTGGAGAGGATCCGGAAGCAGAAGATGCAGTCGCATCGGCCGTGGGTGATGCCAGGATCGTATAATTGTTGATTATTTAATTTCGCCTGAGTTTTCGATTTCCTTTGCGAACCTCCTTTCCTTTTAATTGGCACATTTTCTTCTTCGTGGTCAATCACTTCTAATTTTATGTGTTTTTCAGTTTTAATTGTTGTTGTGGACTTTAAGTCCATCTTAAAATCAAGTCAAATTTTCGAACCTTTAACCTGTTATTGTCGCTAGTGGGATTTAATAGTTAATTAATTAATTAAATAATTGATTTTAAAAACCCAGTTATTTGCAACTTTTCGATTTTTAATTGATAGTGTTGAAAAAAGTCTGAAAAAAGGCCCATCCTTCAATGTTATTTTCTCCTGTTTACAAAACATTTTTTGTCGCGGTATATTCACAAAGCGGAGATGGGGCACAGTGAGAAATATTGGATGATATCAAACATATTCTTGGTCTGACCTTTGTTTGATTTTGATTCATCATTTTTTTTATTATGAAACATTAAATACATAGAAAGTTTGCAGAAGTTTTTTAAATTTTTTTATTCATTTTTCATTATAGTAAATTACTAACTACATAACACGTTTTTCTATAACTCACTGTAATTACGATTAGGTACTAATTGTAATTTGTCTCTGAATAAAAACCCGTTTTTTAGTAACCAGAAAAGAATTCATCAGCGATTTTCGGGTAGTTATTTTTATGCGAGGAAGGGAAAAAGTACATACGGACAAAGAAATCGAAGCAAAATGACACTGTAAAAAACTAATTAGAATATTTTGCTCTGTGCTATTAATTTTCTAAAAATAAACTTTAAAGAAATCTAAAACTAATTAAAGAAACAAAAACTACAGTACAAAAGAAAACATTTTAATGTTCATTACATATATAAAGATATCTCTCATTGCATTTAAAATCTTATAGTCATTCATCATTATAATTTTTATCATTGATTAAATAGTTCATTTGAGCGAAACTCTTTTCAAAATGACATTATTACATATACTAATTGATTCACGAATTATTTGATTAATGTACATTAACATCAATTCAAAGCTCTAATAATTAAAAATAATAAAACTCGTCAACTTATCAGAATTCTCCTTATCATTACATAAATTGCATTGTTAAGTTATAACTGGCTATGTTAGCAACTAGTATTTTTTTACTTTTGCTATTAGATCTCTCATCCATTTCATATCATTTAATTATGGTCAACTTATAAAATAGTTATAATTAATAATTAAGTAGATAAAGTAGCACTAGCACACATTTTTTCATATTCACTTTTCCAGATTTTCTTTTACACATATTCAAAATAATCTACGTTAGGTATTAATTAATTTTAATTAGGATCGATTCAAAATACATCAAATGGTAACGGTAATATTATATTTCTTATAGTTAATATCTTCTAGTGTTATAATAATGATTATATTTAATTGGTTTTAATTTTTAATCTCCGCGATGAGTTTTTATATTTTGATTTACGATGATGGCCGATCAAAATTATCCAGTTGATTGTAAATTTTATACAGTACGAAAATCCAGTCTGGTCGGTCAGACTCCACGTTGCAAAATAAAATCTGTGCTCTGCAATTAAACAATTTGAAACAAGAAATTGAAATGTGTATTTAATTACGACATTAATCAGAGAAAATTAGAATTAATTAAAAATTGTCAAATTTGATAATCTTCTTACAAGTTAGAGCACAACGCTGCTAAATCCTTCGCTTCCTCCACCTCCACCTCCGCCATTAGGTCGTGGCGCTGGAGCTGGATATAGGGGTGGAGGCGGTGGTAGAACGATGGTTGTCCCTATCTTACTAACGTAACTACGATATCCACCTCCAGCTATGGCGCTACCTCCACCTCCACCTTCATTGTTAACTTGATCAACACCTCCACCTCCAGATCCAGATCCACCTCCACCTCCATTCGCATCCACTACAGAGCCGCTGCCATTGACATCTTCATCCTCCTCCTTCTCCTCCACAACTACGCTACTTTCCAAATCTCCTCCGATACCATTTCCAACTTGAGTTTCATTTCCATGATGTCCACCTCCAATTTCAGCCCCATTAGTGACAGCAGCTGCTACGGGACCGGCTTCATCCCTTCTCAGGATATGCATGTTCCTCAGGAAGATCCTGTCCTCTTCCGTTAACAAACCGCCGACGGCGCTCGCCGTCGATCCACCAACTCCATATCCACATCCACCTCCAATGCCGTTGGAAACCAACTCCGATGTCGATGATAAAAACAAAGCTGACGCATCTCCTCCGAGACCTCCAACGGCACCTTCAAAGCTCGAGCTTGGCCTTGCGTTGGAACCAGCGCTGACCTTGGCACTTCCGACTCCATTAAAGTTCAAGTCCTCCGCGAATCTCTCCCAGAGCTGTGGCGCCCTCGCCTCTGGTTCCTCAGACTCAGCTGCCACCTCGACCTCCGCCCCCAACTGCGGCACCTCCACTGTACTGTAGACGACACTCTCGACCGCTCCGAGGTGAGCATCCATCTCGAGCTGGGTCATCTTCCGGGGTCGACCTCTGCCTCTTTTGCGGCCCCCAGAAACTTGTATGGTCTTTCTGACCTTTGACCTTTTTCCCTCCGAGCGATCCTTCTCGTTCAGCGAAGGTCTGCCCCTACCCCGCTTAGCTTTAACATGAACTTGAATTTCTCCTGCAGCAGTGACCCTAGTGACATGACTAACACGGGGCTTCGGAGGGATGACCACTGACCTCTT
The DNA here is from genome assembly GCA_021029165.1 of Cyphoderus albinus. NCBI lineage: Eukaryota > Metazoa > Arthropoda > Collembola > Entomobryomorpha > Paronellidae > Cyphoderus > Cyphoderus albinus. Next base: position 3,055 of record VYYJ01003219.1, on the reverse strand, counting down.
GCGACCTACGAGATTCTCTTTATTCCGCATCTTCAGAAGCTGGTCTCTTGAAAAGAGGTTGAAATGCATGTTCCTCTTGTGCTGGTATTCCTGCGCCCTCGTCACAAACTGCTTGGGGCAATACGGACACTTGAGGATTCTGTCGGCGCTATGGGTCTGTTCGTGCGCCCATCGATTCGACGAGTGGAAAAAAAGCCGGCCGCAAATCGAGCAAGGGTGGGTCCTGCCAATGTGGGATTGTTCGTGGGTCTTGAATGAAGTGAAGTATCCAAAGTTCTTGGGGCAATATCGGCAGCTGTACCAACGCTCGCCGATGTGCGAGTTCACGTGGTCCAGGAGGAACAAAGCGGATTTCGGCTTCAGACCGCAGAACAAACAGGAAAGGTTACCATTGAACCCCGCCCAGGTTCGGGTGAGTTTCTCTGGATTTGATGGGATCACGTTGATCCAATTCATGCCACCATCGTTCAGGTCACGGACGTCAACCTCGTCTGAATCTATAGGTCTCTTTCGTGGTCGACCTCTGCCCCTTTTAACTTGATTCTGAGAGTGCCCACTTGAGCTGGGCGTTGGTTCGGGTTCACAGGTCACAACTGCTTCGGTTTTCACCACGGGCCGACTGAATCTAGCGGGTGGTTGGATGCAGCGCCCACTTTTCGTTTGGGTGACGGTCACAGTGGGCGGGGTGGGGGTGGTTTCAGATGTGGATGTGGATGTGGAGGCCATAGGTTCACTGTCCACTTCCATGATCTGAGGTTGACCTTGACTTTGATCTTGATCTGACTTGTTTTTGGAGTGTTCCACTACCACGTGGAGATTCAGGCGGCGCCTCGACGCGAATGCCAGGTCACACTCTGAGCATTTGAAGTTAAGATTGACATTGTCGGTCTCCATGGGAACGGGGTCACCAAGGTCAACGTCACCACCACCGTCGTCAATGGAACCCATGTTTGATGGTCCAGGGTCAGGTTTAGGTCCTTCGACTACTTTGACCTCTGGTTTTAATTTGCGCGGTCTACCACGCCCACGCTTAGGTTTCTCCTGGACTTGTTCCTGATGACTTTTGACCGCCACGTCCTTTAAAATTTCGGGCGTTAGAACTTCTTGAATACCTTTGCGTGACGATGGCGGCGCAGTTCCAACGAAGTAGCGCCCAGGATGGCACACCTTCACGTGGAGGTTCCGCTCGCAGCCCCGGATGAATCTCTTGGAGCAGTATTGGCATTTCAGGGGTCGGAGGTTCTTCTGTATGTGGATTCTCGCGAGATGCAGCTTCAGCGCGTGGGAGTTTTCGAATTTCTTGTCGCAACCCTCATGGGGACAGATGGGCATCCTTCCGCTGTGCATGTCTTCGACGTGATGAGTGACCTCATTTTGGTAGAAAAATCCCTTGCCACAGGTGGGGCACCGGAAGGGTCGCTCTTCGTCACGGGCGTGGTATCTGAGCACGTGCTTCTTCAAGGAGAAAAATGATGGATAATTTTTCGAGCAGTAGGGACATGCGATCTTGGCAGCTTCAGCTTGACCTTTGACCTCGGCTCCGGTGTCGATGGGTTTCTGCTTGAGCACGGTGTTCTCCAGGATGGTCATGGGGTGGATTCTGGAGAGATTCACCGATGTGACCCTTCGAAATCCGGGTATGTTCAGTGCTTCAAGTAGTGGTTCCAGTTCAGGTGGCGAAGGTATTACCCCTGGAGGTGAAGATGTGAACTCTGACCTTTTCTGTGAGTATTTAGTAGTTTTAGTCTTCTTGGATTTTGAAACGGTCTTGCTCCTGGGGCGAAGACGACGCCGAAGAGTCTGTAGCCTGACCTTTGACCCGAGCAAAGCGACTTTTACCATGGACAGTTCTCTCGTGCGCCCAGCGATTTCCAGGAATCGTGAATCTGGCGTCACACACGGAGCAGGCATAAGCCTTTTCATTAATTTCATTGGAATGGGTCTTTTCATGATTGAAGAGGACGGAGGCGGAGCCGAATGACCGGGGGCAACGTTGGCAAAAATATGACCTCTCACCGGTGTGCGTCGACATGTGGTCAATGAGGCCGCCCGTGTTTTGAAACCTGTTACCGCAGTACACACACGGATTCTTGTGGAGGCTATAGGGCACCATTGTCGAGTGGCGTCCTGAGTGTTTGCAAAAATTCGTCGACGGGTTCTGGTTCAGGATGGTCGTCTTCAGGAACTCCCTCATCTTCAGGAACTGGCTCGTGTTCAGCCTCAGCTTCAACTTCCATTTCCATCTCGACCTCCAGTCTTGGAGGCAATGATGACAACGACGATACTGATGGTGATGGCGATGATAGAGGATCATCATTGTCATTATTGTAAACATCGATGAGGGGTGGCCCTCCTAAAGACTGGGATTCTTCAACATCCTTCTTATCCGTGTGACCTTTGACATCCACATCCACCTCTGCCTCCGGGTAGTCACTTTTAGATTTGAGTGACTGTAGCGCAAAATTAGCCAGTGACTCAGTTAAAATGGTGTCATGGACGGAACCATTCTCTTCCTTGCTTTCCTGTTCAGTCTGCTCCATCTCCATATCAAATTCGCTCTGGTTCACGGGAAGGTCAACGCTTCCACAGGTCGGGGTCACTGCCATTGACCTTGATCTGGTAGTTCTCACAAAGGTAATTACCTCCAGAGGATGTGGTGGAGGTGGCGGTGGATGCTCACGAGGTGGAGTAGGTCTTGACTCTGGCTCAGTCTCAATTTTATTTTCAGTCACAGAAGCAGCGTCGTCTTCTTCAGTGTCGGCTTCATCTACATCAGGGCCAGGAGTCACCTGCTTTGTCACCCCGAAGATCTCGTCCAAATCGGCGTCATCATCTTCTGAGTCAGGGGTGGGGGTCACTTGCTTTTTTGTTTTTGTGACCCTGACCCCGAAAATCTCGTCCAAGTCGGCGTCATCGTCTTCCGAGTCAGGGGTGGGAGTCACTTGCTTTTTTGTTTTTGTGACCCCGAAAATCTCGTCCAAGTCGGCGTCATCGTTTTCCGAGTCAGGGGTCACTGGTTTCTTTGTGACCCCGAAAATCTCGTCCAAGTCGGCGT
>VYYJ01003218.1:0-17447 GCA_021029165.1 Cyphoderus albinus | reverse complement strand
GCTCTTATCTCCCCTCAGCGGAGTCCCCTGCACACTCAATGTATGAGACTGCTTGTCTAGCAGTAAGAGAAGCTCGCTGCGCGCGAACTTTGACCCCCACAAAATAGGCTTTAGAATTTTTAGTCGAGGCTAAAATGTGTTCCATCTTGTTCGCAGTAATCGATTTGATAGTATTGTACAATTAGTTAATTAAAATTAAGACATATTTACCATGCGTCTCCTGGTTAGCACAAAACTAAAATAAACTGAAATAAATCGCATTCAATTACATGCTGATAAATATGCGTTAAAACAATTTGCAAAACGAAATCTAAACCGAATCAAACCGCGTAGCGTCATTCACTCCTAAATGAATCGAAAATGGTTTGAATATTCAAAAACCAAATTATATAAATATTGCTTTTGGTTTGTAAACACGTTTAGATTCTGCCAGCTTTAATTCTGCTTTATTAGTTTTTACCGCAGGACAGTTACTTATGGATTTTGGTCACTTTAGGAGACAATTTGTAATCTTGGGAAAACAATAAAATAAAGAAAATTATATTAAAAATTGAGATAAATCCGTAGTGTGTGCTTAAATTGAATTTTAATCTCGTAACACTGTTTAAAAAATAATCAGCCAGCTAAGCTAAGGTGCGGGTGTTGGTACAAAATAATACACTATGCAACTTTCACGTCATTCAATAATGTGAACGAGATATTTCCGTAAAATTATGTGCAGGTGATGGATCAGTCGCAGTAAATGTTTAAGTTCTTAGTTTGTACTCTTCAAGTTTTAATAAAAATTAGAAATGATGTATATAATTTATTATATTAGTAAAAGGTGATGAAAAAAAGTATGATGATTTAAATATATTCTGCTACTGCTTCTCCACAGACTGATGAACATACGTATTACATACATAAATGGTCCGAGGAATCTGCGTTGACATTCATTCAACAGAAACTCCAGTGAATTCTTGCATTTCAATTACTTTATTTTTATAATCGCAGAAATATTAATTTTCTAATGTTACCTTGTCAAAACAATACATACCTACATTCATCTCAACATTTTTCATTTGACAAACAAGATATTGATTAAGAATGACGTTTAGTGAAACAGCTTTAAAAAATTCGAAAATATTTAGTTCCACAGGAAGTTTCTATTGTTTCTAAATTGCAACCGTTACTTGGGATTGAAACGCTTGAATCTTTCTAAACCAGTTCGATTATTCTTCCCGAATTGCAATTTTCATTCCTGTATGCCTTTTTTTACAAATGAAGCAGAATTTATGTTCTACATTATTCTCCATTTCATCCTGAAGCATTCTACTAAAGTACGAAATTGGTTTTAGTAGTGTTCATATTGGATATAAATCTAATAATAATAATGCCCTACCATTATGCTAAGCCTACGCCACGCCTGCTACTTCACTGTAAAAAAAATTCCACTCCTTTCGTGTGTTCTCTGATGGTATGTGGAATTGAACATTCGCGATAAAATTTGGCATTGGCTCTGGAATGCAGCCGTTTAAAATGCACAATGCTTACAGACATGAAAATAAATGGCTCTTTTGTTATTCGCTTGGGTTTACATACGTTTTCGTTGAAGATGGAACAAACGGCACATATGATAATAAGCGGAGTTCTTAATACATCTGTACTGAAGCATTTCAATTTGAAATCCTAATGATTTCATTTACAGTTTGGAATCCAAAATTGTGCATATTAACTTTTACTTTAAAGCCTAGTATCTCAAGGTACACAGTGAATATATACACATTGCTTGTGAACATTTTAGCTGACGCATGTATGTATGTAGTATATAGTAACAAATGAATCCGCTATAAGAATTTTTTCGTCGCCAATAATCATGATACAATTGTGGTTTAGGAAAGGAAGTACAATAATAAATATCAACTCCCAGACTCGTCGGTTTCTGCAAACTAGAATATTGACAACGTTTCTAATTAATCATTGGTAAATAAGCCATTACAAATTGTGCATCAGAAGCGTAAGTTCAATTCTATAATTGTTGGGATGTAAGTTTTTACATTCTAATGGCAGCGGTTTATTTTATGATTCCGTCCTAACATGGCGAAGGTATACCTTCCTCACAAAATGCACTAAACAATGTGCGGCGGATTGAAAACTGACGCACCATTTAGCAAAGGAAATGACGCGTCGCGTCGGTTTTATAGAATTGAGAAAGTTAATAAATACAATTTATATATCGTAAGTACATGTATATCAGACGTATGTATGAAGCGAATTACCTTTCGGATATCGATTTCTAGAAAATCCAGAAGAACCGAAGAGGTTACTTTGTAATAAGCCTTTTTCCTTTGCTTTCTGTTTTCTTGATTTTGGTAAATCTGTTGGAGTCTGATACGTTTGGGCAAATAAAGCTCAAATATCTGGAATTCGATGTGTAAAAAGATTATTTATATACTTTCTCCCTCTTTCTATCGGCAACTCTTATATGAGAAGCTGTAAATAAATCTTCGTTTATATATTTCAAGGTTGTGTTTTGTTTGTTTTACTCTCTAGCATTCTTTGAAATAACACAGCAGAGTGGAATTAGTGAGTGACAAATAATTCTGTTGAAGGCGTATATAGGCACCGCCAGTAAAAAGAAAACGCCAACTGTACATAGGTGAAAGCCGAAAGCTGTACTCTGTGCATTCATTAGAAGTTGCACGAGGAACACGGTGTACAACATTACATCTCAGAGTGTTGAGGTTGAAAAAAATCTCAGCAACCATAATTTTCAATTTTATGTGTAAAATAATGTGTAGAGAAAGCATTTTATTGTTACAGATGAAATGAAGCTTTAAATTTGTTAAATGATTTTTTATGAAAGATTCCTGGCAGATTTTATTTTTAGAATTACGTTGCACTATAAATTTACAAATTATATTTAGAAGTAACACTACGAGCTGAGAGCTTCATTCATCTGACTAGAATTAAAATTAGGAAACATTTCAATTGAATTAGACTTAATTTGTTCCGATTCAGAAATATACATCCTCAAAATTCAAGAACGCAAGCAGATTTGGAGACGGTGTCAAGAGTTGCATAAAACGCAAAAACGGTATGCGCTCCTGAAAATCTCTAACCGAGCATGTTAAAATCCGATCAGTTGTAAGCAATGAACCTTATTTAACACTATATAAGATTTAATCATTTCCTTACGAATGTAGGGCACCGGAAAATGGCCCAGGAAATTTATGTAAATCACATCCATCTATAAGTGTTACATATGTACTTCTCATTGACCCTATTCAGAATCTTCCTGGTTTTTACACGCTATGTCATGTTGACGTTGGTGAGCGGCTTCGAAACGACCCAAATATACTTACAATAAACTTGTTGAATATGATTGAATTTTAATATCTGTAGATGATGACCTCGTTTGTACACGTTGCATTGAATCGAAAAACTCTAAATATAATTTTGTCCATCAATATTAATTTCCATCTCCTATTGGAATAGGTATATGGGGCAACTGGAGATAGTGCCTTATGTTGCTCTAAAAACAGTAATCAATAGATAATATGTTATTTTTCATTTGGCAGCGTTCTGCTTCAATCTAATTTACTTTTCTTCTTTGTCGTTTCATACTCTATGACTTCTAATGTAAGAGTAAACATTTGTCTTTTATAAGATTAGAGTCACTCGAATTTCGAGTGAGTGGGGTGTACCACAAAACATTTTTAAACGTGTTTCGGAACAATTGAATCACGAGTCAAACAAATGTTCTCACATTCTTGCCATTTTGTCATGCATACGACATAATGAAGCAATAAAGCTTACATACACAATAAAATGAGATTTACTTTTTCTTACGCATTTTAAGCCGTATTATTATTTCTTAAGGAACACCAATTTGTTGGTACAATTGTATTACGTTACTAACCTTGTTTATCCCAAGACATTCAAAAGCAAACTCATGCACAAATTCAGTTGATACTTATTTATACACCACGCACATCATCAATGCTTTCTAAAAAATCATCAGTGAGAATAACATTTCCTTCTGCTGTATAATAAAGCCTTTTTGACACTATCATACTTGAAAATAAATAATTATAAACCATATTTAATAAGAAGATTCTACACTTATTCGTTAAAACGTAAGAGTTTCTGCAACTTTCGGAATTCCTAGTACGAAACTTTTATTGTGACGTAAAAGAGCATGCTAGTATATTACAAGCGTGGGAAAATTTATGTAACTTTCATTAGCACAACTTTTTAATTGCCTTCCACATTCCCACTCAAACTTTTGCGCCCCCCGAAATATTATATAATGAAAATAATTTAAGTTAAGAGAAAAAAGTTACATTGCATAAGATAATTGGCTTGGTTGCCATTTGGATCATCAATGAGACTCGAAGAAAAAAATAAATCCCTCTCATTGATGTGATCCACTCAAAAGTTCGAGTAGAATTTGAGATTACGTGTACACCGCTAAATGTTTATCACTTAATTAATCATGGTTTTGTCAATGCCAATGCGTCCCACTTTCTCAGTAGATAAAAATCTATTTGATTCATTCTTTTATAAGTTTTAATCTTGTCACAACGCACAAAATACCAAAGTCTCAGCCTCTGAAACTTTCACTTTCTTGTGCAACAAAATCTCAATTTTATGACAATATCACACTATCCTGCAGCTTTTAAGTATGTAATAAGGCGTATATCGGAATTACACATAAGAATATCAGAAAAAGACAGGGACTTCGCTATAGATCTGAAGTCAAGGCCAAAAGTATAAAAGGGCAAATAGCCCACGGCTTTGTTATCGCCTTTTTTTATTTCGTTATTGCTAGCTCAAAAATGTATCACTGAGGTTGTCTGTGCTTACATGTTTTCAGTAGCACTTCCAACAACTTTTTATCTGTATGGTTTGGTGCCGCACACACGGTTGCATCCCGAGAATTTTTACACATCTAAAAGTGTAAAAACGTGTTAGATTCACAACAGTCTACAAATATTAGATGCGACCCACCTAAACCTAAAAGGCCAAGAGAATCGCGTTCTCTCCAGTAGTACCCTTCTGCATCGCTTCATTGCTTTTGTGCTTCGCTCTGCGTCGGGTGTCTTCTCGAGAATAATTTTCCTTTCTCCAAACAGTCAACGACTAAAATGAAGCCAGGAGAAAAGGAAACACAAGAGTTTTATCAGTCAGTAGTGATCCATCCGAGCTGGAGTTCGGATCTACAGTTAGTGATAGTGAAGTGTCACGTACTTTCGCCTGTCTCCTTTTGCAGTGTCGTCTCACGTCCTATCATAAAAAAATAAAAATTCTTAAAAGCGTTATATTCTGAAAACGTGCTATCGTGTCCAAAAGATTCATCTTTTTTTAAGCCATTCAAGGCTCAGGAATTTTTGCTCGTCTTTCTAGCAAAGGGAAAGGAAAATACAAGAATTTTAGTGGATATCAAAGAATCGGAAGAATCGTATCATCCTCTCTTTTATTTGCGTAGGAAACTCTACAAATATCCAAGTTGAAGCTAAGCGGATGTTTCAATCCAGGATAAAATGAGCATACAATTTGGCTCCACGTTTCTTCCTTCCTTAAGATCGGAATAAATTTGAATCGTAAAAGGAAAGAAAAATAAACAAATTGAATAATTCTCATGTTTTTCATATCCAGTCTGTCAGTACTACTGAACAAACTACGCAGTATTCACTATAATAAAATATGCCCAACTGTGAGGCAATGTAATACGAATTAAGTTCCGTCATAAAAGTGAATAAAAACAGTGAAAGAATCATAATAAACAAAACCTTCAATTTCAGCTCTTGTGATTATATTGGATCCCGAATAGTGAGCGAATGTGCCAAAAATTGAATAACCAAGCGAAAAGAGAACAATCGATTTAATGTTCGCGTTTCCCACCCAATTTTGTTTGATGTTGATTGTAAGTGCCAACGACTTCAATAAAGTTTTCGTAAAAGAAAAGCCAAAATAAAATTAATGTATGTCCATTCAATAAAGTAGAACATTTCACCACCATTTCATTGCAATTAACGTCATATTCAATATTGACGACAAAAAAGTTCCCATTCCACTTCGACCACTTGTCAATTAAGTGTCATTCATTCGACAATCTCAAAACATCACTTTCATTAGTAATTCGCGAAACACAACGATTGTTCCTGAAAGTGCCATACAAGGCTTGTCAGTAGAAAACAATATAAAATTCAATGCAGTAAACCCAAATTTCTGTATTCTAATCTGACAAAAATATCTAACAGCGGAAAATCGCATTTTATCAGCAGTCATTCTCGCATTTGCAAAAATTGTAGTCTAATACATGTCCTCTTATTCATTACGTCACTGCTGCATATTTATGTATTGCTTAAGCGATCACTGGAAATGCATTCATTCTCACATGTAAGTTTAAATCAATTTTACTTAAAAAAATTATAAATCAGCGAAGATTGATTTAATCATCCAAGACAAAATATTTGACACAGACCTTGCTTAAATTTTATTTTCATCAAAGCTGTATCATTTTTACCAGCGTTAATGTATTGCATGTTTGCAAACACAAATTTTCTTACAACAATCAATCGATATCGCGCCAAATAACGATAACTCATGAAATTATAATCATCGTTATCAGAGTTTCATGTTTAGTATATAAAGTATATCGTCATCATGGCTTTCATTACTGTCGACGAGTTAACTTTTCCTGTTTTTGCATTTATACCGTTGGGCATTACATTTGAAGTTAAAGAAGACGTTGCTGCAAATTAAAGATTGTTTCAATTTAATTTGGAAATCCCAATCCAGAAAACTTTATTTCTAAGCTCCAGAGACCATGTAATAATTGTAAGGAATAATTAAATAAATGAAAGACTTTCCTAGTGAAAACTAACTATCAAATTCATCTCTACAAATGATGATGGTACATGTGTGACATATTCTCTCAAAATTTTTCCTCGTTTCTATACTAGAAGAGTGCAAATGTCCAAAATTAGCCTCGAAATCCCGATAGCATAAAATCGCAAGTTTAGAAACTAAGAAAGAGAAAACGTGATTATCCCTTTCGTGCAGAATGGGAAGAGATGATTCAGAGATATGAAAGCAGTGGGAATTAAGAAAATCGGAGAAAGAAAAGGCAAGAGGACACGAAAATGAAAGAAAAGCGGGGATAAGTTTTTGCTGCTTTCTTTAGAAGATATATAAGAAAAGTATGTTTCATTTATACTGTGCAATGCAGTGGTAGTATATAGCATGTACGTATTAGCGGAGTTTCTTGATTCCATGTGCATGTAAGCTTGAGCATGAATGAGATCAAAAAGAGGTGACTCTGGCTGAAGCAATAGAGATAAAATATAAAATCCTTAGTGTAGACACATAAAAGGTTGCTGCGCAGGGTAATAAACGTAACTCCTGAACCTTCAATATAACAAGATGAGACAGTCGGAAGTGCTGCCTTCAACTTTTGTTTAATGAAGTAGTTCATTTGACCGTTGAAAGGGACAGACGTGTGTAGAATGTGGAAATGGCGAAATTGCTAGTTAACCATAAAACTTTAACTGTCACTGCAGAGTCACCGGGAACTCCCGCATTAACCGTACTACACCTTAACTTTTCCGAATTCAGAAAAGTGGAATATAATAGTAAAAGCAATAAAAAGTGAATCTCACCCAAACTGGTGGCAAATGAAGCCAAAAAGAAATTTACCGGACCGTTGAAGTTTCTCATTCAAAATGAGTATTTGATTTTCTGAGTTGCCAATTTCCTGTAATATTTTAAACATGATGGTATAAAATCAGACAGCGTATGGTATTGCTATAAAACTAAAGTGAAAGGAAATATTTCTTCTTTGATGATAGATGTACAATGGAAATATACTTTCTCCCATCGGTATTTCAATTTCGCGAAGGTTGATAAATCACCTTTGATATAAACGTTTGATTTGTAAAAAATTATTCCTCCCTACGTGCGAAATAATACAGTTTTATTATGCTTTTATATTCCAAACCGAAACACCTGTAACCTCTTCAGTCGCTTGTCACCATAAATAAACACGCTCGTGGGGAACCCAGCGAGCCTAGCCCGTAACTTCTCTTCTAACAGCATTTGTTATTTATTGGTGTAATGAATATTTAAGCATTACAATGAACATAAGACTAGATGGGGTACGACAAAGTGAAAGAAATGGATAATTCAATTCAAAACCAATACTATTTACATACGAAATTATTCTACAATATGTGTATACTTTTTCATTTTATTCTATTATAAATATTCTGGTTATTTCTGAAATAAATGTATTTCAACTTACTTGCAAATGTCTACTTTTGTTGTATCATAGTTTCCACTTCTTCCAGCAAAATTCAGTATAAAAAAGCTACCTCCTGTTTGTCAATCAGTATAGTAAATATTTTCACATACCCAACACTAATGCAATTCCACTGACTCAAATGTTATGCAAAAATTAGGTTAAAACTAGGCTAAAATTAAAACCTGTTATGTGTTTGTTTATTTACCTTCTTGCATTAATTTACTAATTTATTAAGTACCTCAACGTCGCACAAAACATTTTTAGCTACCGGTAGCCAGAAATAGACACAGGTTATAAAGTTGGGAAAGCAACTAAGCAAAGATTCCAAATGATGTATAAAATCAAGGTGAAGTTAAACTATGAATTCACAATATTAGTCATTATTTGGTTACGTCTACACGATAAAAATCTTGTCGATTCACAACTTGAGAATTTCTCCAAGTCTCTCCACTGATTCAATAAAACAAACAACTAAAATCAAAGTTGTAATCGATTGACTATACGTAAATACCTTATTTTTGCTATTACTAAGCGAAGCACGAATAATCGTTTTCAATTCTGTAATTTTCAGATTCAAACATTAGTATTTTGGTTGCATATTTTGCATATTATTTGATATAATTATTTAATCAAAGATAAAGTGCCATTTGCTAATCGTAAATATACATTTCCAGGTAAGGAACCTTATACAAAATAATGTAGGCATTAGTATGTGAAAAAAATATGAATGAAACTACCAACCACAAAGTCAAGGGAATCCGACTTGTTTCGCACTATATTACCTAGACTAATATTGTTTGCCGAGCGGCTGTGCAATATTGCTTTAGATTCAACCAAAACGCAAGGGCGAATGAAATTTCTTCGTCAGTACTGAACCGTCCGTGCTAGCGTTCGGAACTTTCACCAGTGAAACTAAAATGGTACAACTACTACAACTTATGTAGTTCTATCTACGTATTTTGGTGTACCGTGACCCAGCATCCTAAAAATGTTTTATGTTTAAAAAGTGCTGTTTTGTGAAAAATTCTAAACTTTCTTATTATCTGAAGTAAATCATCACTCGGTCCTCTCGTTTTCTTTCCTTATCTATTAAAACATCATTCTTATCCGATGTTTTGTATTCTACAGGTAACGTGCGGTAAACTGGAAGTTGAGCTGGAAATTCGACTAGTGACAACATCGCTATGGAATGCGCCTCTACTTTCTATTTCCTACAGGAGCAATTTCAGTTATATAAAGGAGGAAAATTGAAAATTCTAATGCATTTGCAAATATCACGTCGTATACAATTCATAGTACCTCCCAGCCACAAAATTGTTGGCGGCTGAGCCAAAGCAAATATAATGCGAAAATTGAGTCTTTCCTAAATTCCCGTTATACATATGTATTAAATATGTTGAATGAGGTTTAAATATTTAGTGGAAGTGCCAAAGTTAAAGAATTTAATCGACAGAATAACAATTCAGTGGCCTCATTTCGTTGTGAATGTAAATACAAAAGCAAAGGCCAGCAATCAACGCAAGGCTTACGTGTTATTCAACCAAAACATCGATTTCAGTTATTTTCATTTTGACGTTGACACAGCAAACAAAATAAACATTTAGCCACAACTATGGACTCATTAAGTAATTATTTATACCATCATGAAACCGAAAATATTTTCAGACATTATAAGTTATACGTAGCATTAATAAGTTCTTTAATAATTCAGAGATAGCAACGATCGACGACCCAGTAACGATTGGAGTAAAACATTGTCTCTATAGAAAGCCAGTTTCATAGTTAATGAGAAAGACCACTCGCATAAATTAATACACTGTTATATTTTGTACACGCTCAAGTTCCAAAACTTTCCACCTCATTAAAGTAAAGCTGGTTTCGTTCTAACTTCGTATTTTCGCCAGTTATAAAATCAATCAAATAACAAAATTGTTTGGTTTCATTCTCGTCATTATCATTGCATTCAATTGCTGTAGAAACTTTATATTCTGGAGAGACATTTCTACAATATACCAAAGTGAAAGTGAATACTAAATAAGTGAAAAGTTTTCAATTAAGATTTGGCTTAAACGAGCTACTCTGTGTGTACGTGAAAATTATGATGTGATAGGTTTGAAATAGTGCAAACTCCTATGAGAAGAAAATAAAATCTAGCTCGTTTACTTGTCATAGTTAAAGAAAGTCATCATAGCTGATGTGTTATTGCTTTCATCAGCTTCTGCAAGTTGGCTCCGCTTTTACTTCGCAGGCATCCAGCTGAATGCTTAATGGAACCTAGACGTGTGTAGAATAAACAAAATTATGTGTCAATAAAGGAACCCTTTTCTAAGTCAAAATGAAAGCCGTGTAAACTCTTAATGACTGAATCATCGCTGTGAATCACTACCAGCGGCAACAACTAAGAGAAAAGGAAAAGTTTGAGGGACCGTTAAACAGCCTATCCAAAATGATGGTTGAGCTACCTTCAATTTTGTAATGTTTCACAACTTTCCGATTTAATACAACTTGTAAAAATTGGAAACCTGAGGGATCGCTAAATTCAAAATGAACGGAAACTTTTCTCCTGGAACCTATGTCGAGCCGACGTCGACCGTCGAGATTTCGATTTCATGCAGGTATACACAAATTATTATTATCAAAGACCTTTTTAGGTATGTTTTTCTACTTTTTCAAGTTTTCTAACCTCAGCACTTCTAACGCTTGTTTATTTCATGCATGAATCTGTTAACATGTAATATGTAAGACTAGGACAAAATTATGTCGGCCACAAGTGGCTCATAAAATCTTGAATTTATAACTTTGGACCAACCGTACAAAAACGTTATTCTAGAATTAACAGTAATTTCTTAGTGCAGCCTTTTATCCACCGCATTCTCAAGTTCAACAATTTCCAACCGAAGAATGGGAAATGAATGAAAACTTCCCCAAATCCATTTCTATTACTCCCACCAAATATCAGTGATCTGCAACTTTATCACCTCGAGCCATGCACTTAATGAAAATGGTCAAAGGAAAGTATGGCATAGTGCCAGAACGGAGATGAAAGTGGCAGAGCAGAGCTGTGCAATTTTCATTCAATTCACACAATATTTTATTCTTTGAATGAATGGCAAGCTCGAAGTTAAGTAAAGCTTCTGTAAAGAGAAAGGCTACATAGAAGCTTCCCTATTGACGTCAACTCACTGTAGCGAGCAAAGCAGAATTGAATATGAAATTCAATTGCTTCACACATTCACTCACAATTGGCACAATTGAATTTTTACAGCGAGCAACTTTGTTTGTCCTTGTGAAGTCCGGAAAGGGAAAGTCTGGAAAACTTTTGATGAAGCATCCAGACCGCCTTTTGCTATGTAATTTTATTTCCTCCGGCTGTCTGTGGGATTATTAGGTTTGACGTAAGGTTAACGCGACTTGGATCAATTCATTCACTTCTTAGGTTCATTGTTTGTTCCACCCTGTGACACAGCAATCCATTTTTTATATTTGAAAAAATAGAAGGTGATAAATATTTTATTCGGTGGAAGATTTCGTTTTATACCTTGTTCCTTTGATATATTTTTTTGCTTCACACGAAATAGAATAGTAACATAAAGCGGGTAGAATTACTACAACGCAACAATGATGCCATAAAAATTCTCACCGTGAACCATCAACCATAAACTGCCAATGAAGTTTTATAAATGCCAATCAAACCAGAGAATAGCTGAGTGTGGATCACATTGTAATTTTATATCCACATCAACATCACATGAGAATGCATTCTACTCCATGTCTGAGACGTTTTATTGCTTAACTAGCAATTTGCTAGGTTTTTTGTTCAAACTAGAGAAGACTTGTACCTGCCGAATATTTTTTCTCATCAGTTCACTGTCTGTTTCAGGGCTATATTATCAATGAGAAATGGAAAAAAGTTTACTGCAAATATTTAGTGTGCGAGATCTTTATTTAAACTACAAAACTTTCTCGGGAAACTGACCCGAATAATAATGAGCCACTTTAGAAGTTTAAACTGGAAATGACTTTTATTTTTTAGGCTCGAAACTTTTACTAACTTCCAATTGAAATTCCTGTCTTTATTTTGCTGATGTTGTCTTCGTAACTTACAGCGTATACGTAAGCTGAGTTTTTTAAACTTTGTTTACTTTTCGCTTACTAGGAATCTTCTCGACATGGACGTCTTTTCCAGGTCTGACCCGATGTGCGTAGTATACCATCATCCACTTGGAATGACCCACTGGGTGGAGCTCGTTAGGACGGAAATTGTGTGGGATTGCCTGGACCCCGACTTTGTAACGAAGGTGAGTTTTTTTTGGAAAGTTTCGGCAAATCTAGCTTACACTAAAAATACTTTACAGGTAATTTTTTATATGCATAATGAAATGATATATTGTTTTATAATATAATACAAATACTTTTTATGTCTGCTCTGTTAATACTTTCACTTATTTTCGCATCTTTCAAGTCCCAAAATAAGTCACCGTGAAGAACTATTTTTTCGCAATGAAGTCATGTGTATTATTTTGTTAAATAATAACTCAAGTTCACTCAACAGGGAAGATACATCAAGTGGAACCTTCTGTCTGGCTAGGAAATTTAAGTTTTGTCTGCGAGTAAATCCCATTTTCCCCATCACGTTTTCCACGGCAAAACAGAAACCCAGAATCAAAGATAAAGATGGAGATCTATTTAATAGCAGATATGGAACGAAAAGCAAAAATTAAATGCAGACAAATAATTTGCTTCATTGAAAATAACACTTAGTGAAATAAAGTGGACGCGCTTTCTCTTCGCATTCGACTATGGTTTTTACACATCTTTCATTTTTTTGCTGAAAGTAATTTCTACAATCGTCATTAGATAAAATGCAGTCCCGATTTGCACTGCTGAGTAGTGACCAAATAAGAAAAATCCCATTTATTGGTGGGTAGGGTTTCGGTCTTAGGACTTTCTCCGAAGTACAAAATTTTATGTTTGGAAGGCATTTCAATGCAGTGCAGTGTACAATGTTTACACAAACGACCCGTAGGATCGAATCGTGGTAGTAACTATAAAGTCGATTTGTCCATGTCCATGTGCATTCTTAATCCCAAATAAATCATGCATTTGCAGAAAAGACGTAAACTTTAATATTCGACTTACATTGTTAGCTTATGTGATTAATTAAATCTATTTAAGTTCACGTCAAATCGAATGAAATCCGACTTGTAGAAATAACATGCGTCAAGTCTAAATTGAAAAGATGTAATATTTCTATCCATTCTATGGTTTCCCATTGATTCTCTAAATTGTCGAATTTAATGTAGGAGTATCAATATCCTTCATCTCGAAATCATTTCGGTTTTGTGTTGCAGGTAACCTTGGACTACAGATTCGAGATAGAGCAGCCACTCCGTTTCGAGGTATACGATATTGATGCTCCATCCATAAATCTGGAAAATCATGACTTTCTCGGATATGCGGAATGCTCGCTCGCTCAAGTTGTAGCCGCCGGTTACAAAGGATTGGAGCTTCCGCTGCAGCAGAACAAGAGCAAATATTACCCAATGATTCCTAAAAATGCGAAAATCTCGAAAGGAACAATTATCCTGCTGGCGGAGGAACTAGTCCAATTTAAGGAAGAGGTACGTATTGGCAAAATGAAATTACTTGGCAATAGAAGTATAAAAAAGGAAATCTAAATTTATCCTCGCATTTTAGATTACAGCTACTTAACAATTACAAGTAATATCTTTATCGTAATATATCGTATTCGTCTCATCTTTCCCTTGCATCAGCGTTTTTATAAAATCAAATTCTCCCTCTCGATCCCATTTTTTATCATAAAATACAAAGTGGGTACAAGAGAAGATTTTTTATCACCCGGCAAGTGAATGGCAGCTTCATCAAAGGAGTCGTAAAGATGAAAGAAAAAATGTTACAAGCTGTGCATTTCATTAGATCAGTCCACTTTCTAGGTTTTTTGTAGTCATCTCACGTCGGCTTGTTTATTATTGTTTATATAGATAATACACTATTACGTATTCTGCTCACACGCTAACTATTAAAGGGAAGTGAATGAGGAAATGGCTTAATTTGACTCTGAAACATTTCTTCCAATGGCCTAGTCTGAATAAAAACAAAAAACAGTAATAAAAATCCAAACTCTATTCTTTTATTTTAGGTATCTCTTAAGGTTGAAGGTTTCTCAATGGGCCGCACAAAATTCTGTATGTTCCCTCCAAAGATATTTTACGTGCTTTCCAAGAGCACGGAAGGAGGCAACTACACAATTGTTTATAGGAGTGAGGCTTCTCCAGGCCAATGTCCGAGTTGGGAAACAGCAACCATTCCAATGAGAACATTGTGCAACGGTGATAAAGACAGGAGTCTGCAGTTCCAGATCTTCCAAGTGGGAATCAACGGATATCACTCGAGTCTGGGAATGGTCTACACCACCATCAATAAAATTACCACAATCGTAGGCAATGAGAGTGGTGTCAAACTAACAGGAAAAAATGGAGTGGTCAGTGAAGAATATGATATTTGCCAATTTCTTCTTTTTTTGGTCAGGTTTTTTGCTACTTTCTGGGTAAATTTAATAAGTAAGGGGTAGCTTAAAAGTGAGTTGCGAAAGTAATCTAATAAGGCATAGTGCAGTAGTAGTACCTTTTAGTGCTTTGATTACATTACAGTACCCACGTCCTGCCATGATGGATGGGCCTACGCCATCATGACGACATGACGCACATTGCAAATATAGAAAATAGAGTGTTTTCGTAGCATGTATGTAACTTTATTTAAGTACTCACTGCGGAAATTGCTTAGAGGCATGCTGCTGCTATTTTGTAGTTTGTTTTTCCTTCACGTTTTGAATTTAGTTCCCAACACTCATCTAGACTCAAGTTGTGTTCCCACTCCCACTTCAACATCAGTTACATAATATATCTGTTTTGTGAATGGCAGCAGCAAGTGTTGTATGTATTGAACTTTCCAAACCAACGCAACCTGACGATAAGTGTTACCTTATTAGATCCTCACTTTCTGAATGAATGTTCTGCATTACTCATATAAGATGGTAAAACCGTTCCCATGTATTCAAATGGTCTAGTTATTTTGAAACTCAAGGAGTGTCTTCCAAGAAACGTCTCAATTAAGAACATTTGCAAAATATTTTATATCAGTAAAACAAGAGGCATTTTAAAAGATATATTTCTTACGATTTTGGCTATTTCTATAATTTTATTGCGAGCTTTATCCTAAATAACAGCGAGCTCTGTTTACAAAATTCTACGTTTTAATTAATAAAGTCAATTAACGCAACAAAAATTCTTAGCGCCAGTAGTTAATCTTTCCTTATAATTTAGTTATTCACATATTTAATGCATTACAGATCGTATTCACCACAATTTATATACATATTTTCAACACCAATACAGATTCAAGTTTTAATTGTAATCGTTCAGTTTAATTTTACGATTTGCTTTTACTTATTTGTACCAAGGGAGGACAACTCGAAAACTTGTATGTATTGGATCTTAATATAAATTAAATTGGCCAATAAATTTTTTCATTTGTTGACGTTAAAGTGCTTAACCTTTTTTATATTTCTTTTCTCATGGTATTTATAATATCAGAATTTGACATATTTGTTGAATTGTCGATATAGTTAATAATAGTTTGATTCAGTAGAATATATTGCATGGAGATGTACTAGTTCGAAATCTGTTTCTGTATATTTTAGGAGAAACCGGCAATCCTGAAATTTACACATGTTACCATTGCTCCAGTCTACACTTTCATGGAGTACATCTCTGGTGGAACCCAGATACATTGTTGCTTTGCTATTGACTTCACTGCAAGTAAGTTTTTCTTCGGTTTCCTTGTAGCATTGTCAAATACAACTCCGTTTTAATACTTTTACTAAAATAGCCCGAAACGTTTTATTCCTTTAACGATTTGCTGTATTTTTTCAATTACAATGTGTTCAATTATGCACTTTTACTAATGAAATCTGCGTTTAATTTCAAGCACAAAAATCAAGGCAGTAGCACACAGTTCTGTGCCAAAGATCAAGCCATAGATATATGTAATGGTTTCTTATAATTATACAAATCCCTTTTAGCCTGTTATAAAGCCATATATATCAGATTTTTAGACACTATAAAATAATATTGCTTCGCGTTCTTCCAAATTAATTAAGAAGAAATTGCCACTTTTCATTTTGTTTTTCATTTTCACCGTCACGAAAACGGTGTTAATAAAATCCTGAAAACGAAACGTTTCGGGATTCTAGTTCATCAGATATAAAACCAATTAAAGTGCGTACAGCCTAAAGCTGTCTCAACCGCCTTAATTATTTTATTTCACGTTGCTGTACCTTTTTTGATTAACTCGAAATTATAGGCAATGGTGATCCAACAGATCCAAATTCTCTCCACCATTTCTCCGCCACAGGATGCCGTCCAAATCCTTACGAGCAGGCCATTCAGGCTGTTGGAGAAATCATTCAAGACTACGACCAAACCAAAACCTTTCCTGTTTACGGATTTGGAGCCAGGGTTCCTCCAAGTGGAGAAGTGCGCCATAATTTTCCAGTCACATTAACCGACAATCCTTTCTGCAATGGAATTGAAGGGGTAATGGATGCTTACAGGAACTGCATACGCCAAATTCAACTTTATGGACCAACGTGAGTTTCGTTATTGCTAGGGTAGATATACCAAAATTGTTTTGGTAGCATACGTAAAACAAACGTTTTTGTTATTGTGGGGATTTTAATTTGTCTCAATGTAGCAATTAATAATTAAATGTCAGCTTGATACCACAATAAGTCGTAAGACTTTCTACTGTAATTGAAGTTAATTAATTTATCTAGAAACTTTTCTCCTGTGATTGGTGACGTCGCCGACATGGCTAGAAAGAGTAAAGACGGAAATCACTATTATGTCTTGGTTATCATCACCGACGGAATCATCACGGATATGCCGCAGACGAAGGAGGTGATTGTGGATGCTGCTGACTTACCATTGTCAATAATCATTGTTGGCGTGGGACGTGCCAATTTCGCCGCAATGGATGAACTAGACGGTGACACTGTAAGACTTTCGTATAACGGCAAGTTTGCGGCTCGTGACATCGTTCAATTTGTACCTTACCGCGACTCTCATTCTTGGATGGCGGG
>VYYJ01003217.1:0-17449 GCA_021029165.1 Cyphoderus albinus | reverse complement strand
ATAAGTTCAAGCTTCATCATGAGGATATTATCGTCATCGTATCACCTTTCCAACAATGTTTTCGTTAATTTAATTCTACATGTACACAACTTGATACGATACAGTGTGCAGGAGGGTTTCGGATTTCAAGGGTGGGTAAATCCCGTAAATCACGTGGTTTTTATTGGCACTTATTATTTCGTCGGCTATGAATGATACGATACGCCAAGAATCCAAAATTACAGAGCCGAGTTACTGTAAAAATTGGAGATGGACACAAGACGTAAAGCAGATGGTCATGACGGGATGAATTTAAGAGAAAAACGACTTGATTCGCTTGAAAGAATTAACGATGGGTGTAAATTGTGAGGCTCTGCTTGAGTTATGTTATTATGCATCACTTCTCAATCTGCTAATGGTGGTTATTGGAAGAAAACAAGAGTCACATGTGAAGTGACGACAAATTCATTTTGATGGTGATTATATGATGACCACGTTATTGATAACTCTTCTTCTGGTGTGGCATGATACTTACAAAACGGTATGGTATATGTCGATAAGCTTCGCTCGTTCGATTAGAAGGAGCAACATTTTATGGGGAAAAGTAAGGAGAGAGTAAAGTGAAGTGAAGCCATTTTCAGGATCTATTCCCGGATTTCCCGATGATGGTGATTCTGGTGCGATGCGATGATAAAAAGATTGTTATTACTTACGCAGCAGAGAGTATCATGATCATGGCCATGGCATGCACGCGAGAGAAGAAAATCTTGAAGCCATTTTTAGTTAGTGGCAACATAAATACAATGTAATATGAAATGAACGAACCAGCGACACTTCACTGTTTACAAAAAGTGACTCGACTATGACTCTCGGAGAAGTGAAGATCATTGAGAAAAGGAAAAAAGGGGGTCGTAAACATTTTTGCACTCCATAGATTACCCGAAGAGTAGACAGTGGAAGCTACTCCTGTCCCATAAAAACTCGCTTTAATGCCCATTCTCCTTCCTCTCGCCCCATGCATAATTCAAACTTAATGGATTATTACGTCAACTCTGCTCAAAACTTCTTTTTTCAGTGCACACCACGCCAGCAGCAAAAAGAAGGGGTAAAATAAAAAAATATACTTCAGAGATGGGTGGAATTGAAAAATATTCCACTATGATGGAATAAAATATTTTTGCCAGGAGAAAATTCAAGGTGTCCGGGTCCAAACTGCCTAAAGTTGAAAGTCTGCGATTATATTTTCATTTATCCCGTTTTCTTGTTCTTTTTTTCACATTACCCCAGCGTTTTTTAAATTGTAGAGTTTTTCCGAAGAAATAATTATGGACGAAGTGGTAAAATTTGGTGAGATTTTGCCACTTCTGATACAGCCTCTTGTAATTTACAAAATCCTTTTCTTCACTTCCAACTTTCACACTGCTGCGCCACAAAATGTGTAAGTGTAATGTGGATAATGTAATGTAATGTGTGCATAAATATATTGGGTTGATGGAGCAGAAAGAGCAAAGTAAAACTGAGCAAAGAAGAGACGAAAAAAATTTATTGTACACTGTGTAATGTACCAGTTAGTTAGTTGCTGTCCCACGATAACTTTACCCGTGTTAATAAAGTGGGTGCATTTTGTAATAAGCATTATAATAAATTGGGAAGTCTTTAAAAATATATTTTAGCTTGGTGTAAAAAACTATTCATTAAACACGTTTTGTTTTGAAATTTCCAGTTGCCTCAAAATTTATGAATTGGAGCTTGAGCTCGTTGACAAAAATGTATTTTGTGGTTTTAACTCTCAGCTCATCCTGACTCAAGATAAGCTCGTAAATAACTCGAGTGAAGTCATAGTACATTTTAATAAAAAGAATGTGTGAAGAAGATGAATAAATATAATGAATGAAAAATGGCTTATCATTGCGTACGTGTTACGGTGAGCACTCTGCAGTGGCTTCACCAGACAAGGTGACTAATGTGACCGGTGCGGAGCAAAGCAGACCATTTTACATTTCTCACTCACTCAACTCAAGATGAAGATGAAAGGATTTTATGTAGCGGAAAATTTCATTCAACAATCATAAATTACGTATTCATGCCAGCATAGCATCACCGTAACGTATTACCATAACCATAACCATTCAATGATAAGCAATGTGTGTGCCTGTTGACACATGAAAACCAGTGGGAAGAAACACCAGGGCACATCTTTTACTCATTCTCTACTTGTCTTCTCATTTGTTAAAACGTTTTTATTAAAAATTTATTGGCTTTAGCTTTCACAAGAAAAAATGGACACATTTTTTGATAACCACATCACAGTTATCATTGTTACTTAATTTTTGTTCTTGTTTTGTCTTCTACTTGTTTCTTTTTCCCACATCAAAGTTTCCACTAATTTATGACCACAATTTTTTACTCACAGCGCGTACAATCACATCATCGTAAATTACTTTTAATGGCTTTATAATCAGCACACATTTCTTTTCTTGTTTCGTCTTCCTTCCGCTTTGAAACTTTTTTTAGAACAACTTAAACCATCATTTTTTCTTTTATTGCCCCTAAAATAGTGGAGTGGAAAGGTTTCAGGGATGCACATTTGTTTTATTTTTGTTTCGTGTTCAGAGAAGAGCAAAGTTGATGCATGATGCAAACAAGGCATGCATGTGATCTAAGTGATGTGATGATGAAAGATGAACATGGCTAGATATTTATGGAGAGGAAACAACGTACTTTTTCATTACGGCCACATCACATTACTTAACTTTTGCCGTTTGCAATAGAGAGCAACAACATTACTCATATTCATTTTTGTTATTATTTTCTTTCTCTTTCTCCCCCTGCTTCTCATTCATTAGACAGGAATTATCTTTGAGTCGCGTTGTTTGTGTGTATAATACACACATTTTTATTAGTCACGGGGGAAAACGATGCAAGTTTTTCATGGATGGATGCAAGCGATGAGAGTTTCAAGAGGGAAAACGCATTTCCTTACTTTGAATTTTCATTGAGATTTATGCTACCCAACTGGCTTTACTTCCAAACTGAATGAGGTAATGTGGTGTGTAGGCAGATGAGATTCGAAGTAAAGAGAAATTTTTTTTTGGAAGAGAGTGAATGAATGAATGCATCAAGCTGAAAATATTAATTTTCTATACAATTAAGAAAGAACTTTTATCTTAGAATGAATAACACTTGATCGATATTGATTGAAAGATGACTAACGCCTGTTTTTTTTCAAACATAAAAACGTAAACTACAAAAGATAATTAAAGATCTTGATGACACTTTCTTTGCAAACATTATTTACTACTATGATGATTAAAAAAGAGTTATAGGGGAATCCAATGAAGTGTAAATTGAATATTTTCTTTTCTTATTTCATGCCCTTTGCAGGTCTTTTTCACAGGTCTTTCTTCCTAAAAATGAAGTACAAGAGTCAAAACACAAAGTAGATACTGGAATTGAAATGAGCGAGTGTTGCTGCTCTTGAAGCGATAAGAATAAGTAAATGTAAAGCATTGTGTAATAATTTGGTTAAAAAACAAAACGCATTGTTTTCACATTAGTCAGTCGTCGTGTGTGGGCTTCTGTGGAGTGTAGCTTAACTGCCTTCATTTTCCACTTCCACCTCCTTCAATTTTCCTCCTGATGATGAAAGGTTTTGTTTTATTCCTGTTCTAGGAAATTATTATATTTTTTTGTACAGAAAGATAATTTTCTTTTTCTTTCTTCTTTGTCTTGTTTTTAAGTGGTCTCATCTCAGTTAATAGTGTGACTGAACCCATTCAGTTGACACGAACACTGAAAAAAACTATAAGGGCGTATTCAGGGTCGGATTCATGTACACAGTAAAAGAAAAACAGCAGAAACGGCATCTGGGTTATCACTTGTATTCTAATTTTGAAATATTTTTACTATTTACTGCAATGGTCACGTTCCCCCTCTAAAATCTAGCAGTATAATCTCTGGCAAGCAGCAGCAGTCCAACTTCAATCGTAATATCTACATTGTCATTATTTACTTATCAAGTTGCTTATCATTATGGGTACGGTTATGAAACGGACCATAAAATATTTTAAGACTGTAGAGCGGAAGTTGTAACTCCAAGTCATGTCATCATGCATCATTATTTTATAATCATCATCTAAAAAAAACCAGTACACATTTTGATTTGATACAAAAAATAATAATTTGAGATTCAGATTCTTCAGATTGTTTGTGGTCAATCTATAATTATAATGGTTCTGTTCTGTGTCCATTTCCATTTTTTACGCATTTCATTAATATTCAAGAATGATGGTACGAAAAATCCCATAAAAATCACCTCCTCCTCTCGTTTTCAGTTTTGTAGCAATGTGTTGTGTTTGCAATTTATTTTAATTAATTCTGTTACACAGCCTACCACTGAACTGTCTGTCAGTGTGTCCATTTATTACTTTACATTTCATGTATGTGTCCATGTGGTGGAGCCGAAGAAGAATCAAGAAAGAAACGAGAAAGATGAATTGCTTATCAAGCACTTTTCTTCTCAGAGAGCCTCTCTGAGTTGAGTATTTAACAACTGGTTAATTACCGCAATTGTTGCGTTTCTTTGCAAGCAACTGGAACGAGAGTTGAAAATGGAAAAATAATAATAAAGTCATAAATTATGGCCACTTCTCCTTTTCTCTTGTTAGTCTTTTATTTCTTCAAAGTGGTTATCTTTAAAGCCAGAGGAAGACGGAGGTGGAGGTGGAGCAACAAATGTTATTTTATTACATTACAACCTTGTTCGTTGCAAAAGTGGCTCAGGGGCCACCTACGATAAAAAATATGTAAAAATGCCCGGTGTGTGTCCATTTCATTTCATAATAAGATATCATTATATTTTTATTGTGATCTTGATTAGATATGGACATCTATTCATCTACCCATCCTCAATAACCACCACTTCATATTTAGCATAAATATGTAGCCATTATAATGATGAAACCATAAAATTAACAAAAATTCAATTAACTTCTACATCCGTCGGTTATTTTATTTAAGTAAAAATGTGGACGTGGACAGCCATGAGAAATTAAGGTCGATTTAATTTGGCAGGTCGCTGACTCTCTGAATCTGACCATTTTAATTGGCAATGCCAGAAGCTTGCTTTAATATGATGGTGTACTGTATATTAAAGATCATCAAAATGAAATAGGCCAATAATATCAGTTTTCAAGGAGGAGCTTCAGCCGTCGGTTCAGAGGGTTCACTCACAATTACAATTTTGCATCGCATCCACTGAATGAGAAGGGAAAGGCAAAAGATTAATTGAAAAAGTTGATTCCATGTCAATTTAATTGCTTGTTAGTTTTCCCTGTCAAGAAAACACAGAAAGCGTTTCTTCTTCATCCTGTATGATGAGATACGATGTGTGGCCAAAGTGGTCATCACATATCACTACTCATTATCAGCGTTTTGTTTTGCAGCCCATTTCCTCTCTTCTTTTGCCCACTGCCACTTCATGTTTTGAAACTTGGATTTAAATTTAGAAGTGGAAAATAATGATGGAAGTGGAATTAACCAGAATTTTAACCAAAAGAAAATGTAACGTTCTTATAGTTTTCATCGTGAAAACTTGTCGTTCAAAAAAGGTGATTGAAATAAGAAACCTATGCAAAGTGAAACAAAGTCACTCGTATTCGTATATAAAGATTTTCCAGTGTTTTGGATGCCATGCCGGGTTTATTCCACAGTGGCAAATTCTTTCTTTCCCTGGACAAAAATTCTTTTGATTCATTTTATTACAATTACAATTTACAATTATTAGAAATTAAAATTGCAGACACACACATCTCTTTGATCCTCTTGATGCTCCTCTTGTGATGTGAAGTTTTGAAACAACGAACCTAATAATTAACCTGAATGAAGCCATAAATTTTAATAAAAGAAAAAAATATTAATTTATTCGTTAGATAATTTTTTCGCAATAAAAAATTCACATCATCAGTCAGTCAGCCTACTGATGTGATGTGCTAGGAATAATAATAAAAATTAATCGGCGAAGTCGAGTGAGAGCAAAACTCTTTTCCGCTCTTCTTTCTTATACGTTTTTCACTGTTGCTGTTGTTATTGCCGCTGCTGTTCATTATTCTCCGCAATTTGTAAATATGAAACATGTATTCAACAAGAAGAAGGGAAAAACAGGCTTGTTCATGGTGGGCTGCCACTTGATTATCATCATCATAAAATTATGGAAATGAAATGACCACATGAACAGAATAACATACCGTATCTAATACCAATGCAAAAAGGAAGGAGCAACTTAGTCTGTCTCTTAAGGTTATTTGTGTGTGTACATATCTAATCACGATAAGTAATCGCCACAATAATAGCAGTAATAATGACTCGGTTTTGGGCCATTATCATTATCGTTATTATTTTTTACCTGTGTAATCACACCACAACTCCCCTGTAATAAATTTGATATTCATATTTTTATTGACGTCCAGCAGCAAGCAGGAGGAAACGAAAAGAAGCTTATCAGTTTTTTGGCATCACTAGAAAAAAAATCAACAAATTACCAATTGAAACTACACAGACTTTTACGCTTCTCCCGGACCCCTCCTCCTTGAATATAATACAGACATAAATTTTGTTTCTCTCAAATAAATTGCCACATTCATATCATTTTATATGGGGTGCATTGAATCAAATGAATGGAGCAGCAGCATTCCTTGTAATAATAAAAATTCTAATTCTAATGATTAATGGCCACTTTATATGCATGCTGCAGAAATTGTAATCGCGCTCGTCTCACTACTAGAGTCTCCCGAAATCACCAATGTAATCATTATCATTATCGGCTAAGACCGAATAACAATGATCAAAAGGGATGTTTTAAAGTGCCACTTTGAATGTTACGCTTACAATGTATGAACAACGCAATAGAAACTTGAAGCTTGCGGATATAAAAATGAGCTACCACAAGAGAAGACACGCGGACGGAAAACCTTAAATGGATGGTTGCTGAGAATGTTGGGAGTAGTTTTTACTATTAAAACTAGAAGAAAGAAAACTGAGTTGAGAAATGAGGGAGGCTGGAATTTACCGGTTTTTACCGCATTCATGTTGTGTAGTTTTGGGATGCGTTCTAGAAAATTTCTAATTCCTTAAACCTGGATGAAACAAAATATTTATTTGCACAATTTATTACTCCTATTGTAAATCAGGCTACCATTGTGGTTATTATTTTGGGATGAATCTTATTTTATTACTTACAGATAATTTTTTTTTCCAGTGTGTGAAAAATTATGACCTGAACCCTGCCCTGCCCTGAAAAATGATGGATCGACGAGAAAAGGTGGGGCATGTGAAGTTAGGTGAAAGAATGATTGTATTGAAAGTGTCTCAAGAATTTTTTAAGTGGAGGTGGTGCTGGCATAAAATAGGCAATAGGTATGTATTCTTATGGTAATGATAGTAAGCTTTTGGCAGAAACCACCGCTGTTTGTTAAGTTTACGACGACTACTGAAGAGTTGAAGTTTGAGGAAGAATGATGATGGATGAGCTCGGAGCTCTCTTCTGTGTCAGTTATGGAATTGTCATAGTCATGAGATGATGTGAGGGGCTCATGGAATGGAAATTAGAATGTGGCTGGGAATGGATGGATAAGCGACATGATGAAGGCTATGACTGGAAGACAAGAAGAAGACAGATGAATGATGATGAAGATGATCATAAATTTAACACACACAAAGTATTACTATTACTATTATTATGCTTTTATTTTGATCATCGGCATCGTCATCACCTCCTCCATCCGCAAAATGGAGCAGTTACGTTACAGTTGGTGGCTGAAGTGTGCAGCTACTGCGGAGTGTGAGAAAATATGTTTTGTGTGAAGGGAAAATCTCTTGTGACAATATTTTGAACGTTGTGTTGCGATGCTCTGCGTTGTGCTCCATCTCTTTTATTTGAACTTGTCTGACTGGAGGAAACAGTTGACAATGATATATGAGCCATAATCGGTCTCTGGTGTCATATCATCATGCCGTGATGTGATGCGATGATAATCATTCTCATCTCATCGTCACACTCATCATCATATAACACTTGAACAGTGCATGCATTAATATTGCATATGAAGATGGATAAGCAAACGAGCTTTAGAATTTTGAATAGTTTCGAAAATGTTAAAATCTGAAAAATGAACACAAAACGAGTGACGCAGGCAGGCAGACGATAAGATGAAGATAAGGAAGTTATTATATTTACACACAAAAAATGTATCTTTAAAAGAGAAATGTCAAAGTCCTTTGTTGTTTGTACGCGGACACAAGCAGACACAATGCAAAAAAAAAAACACTTTTATTTTTACTTTATTTCACGCTTTGAGCTACGATTAGCTTACAGTTTAGCTTCCGTATTTCTTGCTCCATCGCATCTTTATCATCTCTTCAAACGGTTTATGACAAGATCTTCATATTATTTATTTTTATTTTATTACTGAACGCAAAAAAATGTCGTCATTTATTTTTTCCTTGTTGAGTCATTAAGACACTTCAGTACAGGTAAGTGGTCGGTCACGTAATGCTGGCATTGAGACATTGTTGGTACCATGTGCCATTTTTTACCTTCATAACCAAACGGGGAAACAATAATCCATTAGTTTTTTTTAAAATGAAAATTACAATTATTTCTAAAAGTAGTTGATTACTTTAGGCCAAATATTAAATAACCTCCTAACGTTTTTAGCAGCAGCACGTATCATACATGGCGCCACCTCCACATAAAAAAGAGTTGAATACACAGCCGTGTGGACAGTGTCGGATGTTGTAGCCACATTTAGACTCTTTACACCGATTATTATGATGATGCTCCTGGCCCACTCCAACACTTCGGAAAAGCCCTATGTCTGTGCCATCCTCCCCCCTTCGACCTCTGCCCTCCCTTCCACCGCCGCCTTTCCCACGACTAGCGAGAACCGGAAGCACGGGACCCGCTTCCAGTCGCCGATAGGCTACCAGTTGACGTCTCACTCGATGTAGAAGTAGCCTAGGGTATAGCTGTTTTTCAGATTCATGGCGAACTAGTGATAATGATAAACAAAACTTTTTGTTCAAAAGATGTGTCCACTTTTCTCCATAATAGTTTAAAAGTACTCGTTACCCGTATGGTCCTCTTCATGTACTAGGGAACTTTGTTTTGTGTGGTGATGACGGTTATCACTTTGGCCACTGATTGATACGCCCAGCTTAGTGCTCGTGTGGAACACCAGAACCAGTAATGCCGAAACGAGGAGAAAACCGACGAGCAATGACACTTGACACAATGGCACTGATCTCATTATCCCTGAGACACTACAACGCAGCCACAGCTCACTACTGAGGGGAAAAGACGCGGTCACAGACGTCACACCGCAAAGAGCAACAGAAGCACAAAAAGAGTCACTTACTTGAGGTAATAAATGAAAAATGTTAATACCTTGGAGGGAGAGAGAAGCACTTTGGATTTTGAATATGAATGAATGTGGCATTAAAATAATCATGGCATAGTTAAATTTCTCCTTCGTAATTAACATTGATAACAGAAAGGTAATGGAAATAATAGGAAATAAACAGAATAACTGTTTAGTTCTCGCTGATAGGAATTATGTAGACAAAGTGCAAAATGCTCATACAGAAATTGGTTCAAAGGATTTAGTTTAAAAAAATAATCAAATGGTTCAATGAAACTTTTTCAACTTTTTTATCGAAATTAAAGAAACTGAGTTTAAAAAAAGAGCAGCAAGCAGTGTTCAACAACAATGATAAAGCTACCATTATTATATGATGGAGCAGGTGAATGGAACGCCAGCTCAACTGAGCTTTGTCACCTGTGTGCAGTCAAATGAAATGGAAAGTGTGAAGTCATCTTTCTTACCTTTTGCTCGTCTCAAGTGAACCAGAAGCATAAAGCAGATAATGCGTACAAGATAAGGCAAATTTCAAATAAATTGTGATTTGTCACGAATGAAAATCACTGTTTCATTCTTGAGTCGCTCACAAACATGGATTCAGCCCGCCAGTACTGTCTCGCTTTCAGTTTCCTATTGATATCAATTTTGAGTTATAAAATATACGAGTGGATCAAATCAATGGCTGTAATGAAGAGCCAAAAGAGAATCACTCTGTAAAGAACTCAGATGTAGGTATTACGCAGGAAAATCTTGCGCTTATATATTTTGTAGTCAAAGTCATAATCAAGTTATTGCAAATCGTGTCCCCTTACATCAAAATTCTTACAATAGAGACCGTGGAGAGGGAGGTAAAGACAAAAGGGTGGTGCAACAAAGATCGAGGCGACAGAAATCATTATTTTTTCTTGAAAATGATAATGCCAATAGGCAGCTTTTTGTCTTTTGTGGTAATTTCTTTTTAAAAAAAAATAATTACCATTGCCAAATTATCTCTGTATTAAAAACCTATTTTTAAAAAATAAATTGGAAATTGGAATATTAAATTCAGTCATTTTTATTTCTTTTGACTTTGGCATTAATTTATTGTTGCACAGTTTTATACGAGGTTCTGTAAATTGACCTTTAAAAAACCTTTTACATACGAATAGTATTGTAATTATATTTTTCTTTATACAGCGGCAACCATGAAATTGAACTGAGGTGGGATTGATAGGCATTTTTACGCTTTGTAACCAGACATGAAATTTGCATAACTCATTAAATAATAACTTCAACAACCATGTAATTGCGGTCAAAAGATAAAATATTTATACAGTATAAAACAATAAAATATCAAAAATGAATGAATCGAATCAAGACTTTAATAAAGTGAATGAGTCAATACAAATTCCTAAGTTGAACTGAATATTTCTAAACTTGAAAAATGCAGCATTGATTTTTCATCTGTCACTTGAGCTTTTATGTATTGCTTCACTGAAAAATGATTTTTCCAATGAACTAATTCAGAAATGTCAGTTCCATCTTCATTGTCTTACCTAAATAAATTTAACTTCAGAGAGCACGACTTACATTAGATTCAACTGTCAAATTTTCAGCAGACGGCTTTATTCAGACTGTCAGTTATTTTTATTTTTAGAACATTTTCGCTTTATTTCACGGATGAGAGATTATCAATGGTGTAATGCAAAAAAAAATCTCAACGAAGTCAGTGATGCACAAGCGTGGGCAAAGATAATATGCGATGCGCTAGTTTTTATGAGAAAAACATTGGCGTCTTGAGAAAAACCAAAGTGTACCACATTTCGTCTTCAGCCACCTCACGCATTCTTAATTTGTCTACGACATTACCTAATCCTCATCATTATACCTGACCTATCTATGAAGTGGCTCCTTTGCTTGACAAAATTACATTTTTATTTGAAGAAGTTCCATAGTGTCTCCTCCTGCTCATCATATCATAATAAAAACGCGTTATATTATCTTACCATTTAAATTTAAACGGCATACCCTGCTCAAAAACATAAATTGGAGTAGGAAAGATCACCAGACAAAAATTTCAATCGAATATTCCAGAATTCCGCTTTTCGAAGAAAATTTTCCTTGTCCCAAAAGATTTTATTTGTGTTTCACGACGAAAACGTTCACAGAGTTGTCTTGTCCTTTCTTGTTTGTTTCTGTTTTTACGACGGATAAGCAGAAAGGATGAGGTTGAGGTTAGGTTGACGATGACGATGAAGACATTTGTGTATGAGAATGGATGGACGCGTTTCGTTTCATTTCATTTCCTCCATTCAAAAGGGAGGCGAAATATCCATTGCTGCAATAAAAAAGCCGTTGCTTGCAATGCAATGTGATCTTATCCTATCACATCCTCATCATCTCTATTTGCTCACTTTTATTTCCCCTTTTTATCTTCCATCCACAGCAGCATCACGGAAAATAACAACAACAAAATAAAACACCAAAGCTTCCTTTTTTCTGAAAGCCTCAGTTCGCTCGTCTCTTGTCATTTGCTAGTGGCACTGATGGTCTCATAAAGAAATAAAAAAGGAGTTTTCTTGCCTTCCTCGTTCTTTCCTTCCTCAACCATGAGAAAATATTCTCCCGCATCACATTAGCTTTTACGGCCACAGAGATGCTCCGACTCTTCCAAACAGACCAAGCAACACTCTGGTGACATATGAGTCCACAATCGTGACCACAAAATCCACCTCTTCTACCTACTTTCCGCTTTTTCTTCGGGATCATTCATTTATATCAAGAAAAAAAACTGGCCAAAGGCATCCAAATACTTTATAAGGTGGTTGGCACATGATGCCGAACCAGTTGGAAGGGCCCTTATTTTTCTCCTTTCACTCGATGCGCTGCTGGGATGCGATGCGTTTGTGAGTGAAGCCAAGAAAATAAAGGATGAACATTTTTCCTCGGAAAATGGCAATGGCCCACTGAGGGGAGACAATATTTTTCTTCCCAAGATTACCCATCAAAGTC
This sequence comes from Cyphoderus albinus, assembly GCA_021029165.1. Lineage (NCBI taxonomy): Eukaryota > Metazoa > Arthropoda > Collembola > Entomobryomorpha > Paronellidae > Cyphoderus > Cyphoderus albinus. The sequence continues at coordinate 5,063 of VYYJ01003217.1, read as the reverse complement.
AGACATTAACAGGGAAAAGATGAGCAAGCGAAAAGAAAAAAAGCACTGCTTTCTTTTTCAACTGCAGCCGAGAGAAAATATTTCACCTTAACATCCACCTCTACCTCCACTTTATTTTTTTGGCTCATGCTATGAGTTTTCCTCCAAAGAAACTGGAAATTATGTCATTTATGGGTGATTTTCTTCACACATTTTTTTCTATGAATGTGCTACGGATGAAATGAGCCAAGGCTTCTTGTTTAATGTGAACTTAAGAGAGTTTCGCGTCTCACTCAAAAGGGTCATCTCATCACTTTTAGTTTTCTCTCCAAAAAATATGCTCCTGTTTGCATCATCTAGCGAAGGGGTCTATAGTCACTTTTATAATATTGCTTCTACTCGGGAAAACTAGTGCTGGATGAAATAACAATGAAAAGTAACGTAATTTATCTTTTAGTGGAAGTAGAACCGGGGGAATTTTGCATTAATAAATGTGCTCCATTTAAAGATCAGCATGACCTATATGATTGTTAACAAAGCGGTAATGTATTAATAATGTACTTATTTCTTTCATTAATTTGAAAGGAGGAATCCTGAAAAATCTTTTGCTGTCTTGTGAGTGAGTGAGTGACGACATGTTTCCTTTTAGACAAGTATGCAGTCATACATTGGCTTATCAAAGCGATTCTTTTCGAGAAAATTCCTTCCTTCAATTTTAAACACGAAAAAGGTATTTTCAAACAAGTGACAAATCTCAAGAAAAGACTCAAGGATTTCTCTCTTTTATAACGACAATAAAATAAATGGAGGTGGAGGAAAAACAGAGAGAAACAAAGTCTTGTGTAAAAATGCAAATGTAAACATAATCTGTTTTAGTGACTAGCAAGTTATCGACTACCAACCAAACTGATAAGCCATTTTTATTTTGGAAACTCCTCCGTGCTTCTTTTTGTTTGAAAGTATTGAGTTAAAGAGAATGAGATCGGGGCCAAAAAGACTGTAAAATATTTATCTGGGCACAAAGTTATTTTCTTTTTTGTTGTGTTGTGTGCACTCAAAACTCAATTCAGTCAGTGCATGAAAGCTTATCATTCTTCTTCTTTTTTATGTCTCTTGTAATTCTTTGTGACAGAGTGACAAAATGACAACTTGAGAGAAGATCAGCAAAAGGAAATGTATGCACCTCTTCTTTTCTCTTCTTTACCATTTCCGATTTTTGTGTGTGCTCACACAAGAATAAGACAAATAGTTGCTCTTTTGGCTCTAAGCTTCAGCTCACACACCGTGAAAAGTGTCAATAAAATAGAACGTGACAGCAAAGACGACAAGACAAGACAGGAAGAAACAAGGAAGTTACAAGGTACTTCGAACATTCTACGTACATACTTACAACAGGATAATCGTGATCGTGATAAGCGCAGCACGATGATAACATGACAGAACACACAATCGTCGAAGGCGAGCCTCATATTTTGTGTCAATTAAGTAAAAAGTAGATACAAAAGAAATTCCTTGAAATGCAAAATAACATAAAATGCAAAAGAATTGATTCACACTTTACGAGCCGATTTCCTACCGGAAGCGGGGATAGGATCAAAACTTACTTTACGTTATCTGAATGATAAGGAAAGGAAATCTTTTGTGATACATAAATTTTCTCGGCTTTGCACAATTTGCTTAATTGAATTGGAAATTGGGAGCGATCTGTGATTTTTAGGGAATGAAGAATGAAGACAAACAAAAAGGCTTTCTTATCACTTTTTCATTTCTTCAGGGTTCGCTAGAGGAAATTGAAATCTGACCGGAATTAGTTCCGTTTTTACCAAATTACTAAATGAAAAAGTACAACAGTTTTATACTTCTGATCGAAAACAATATAAAATAAAACTTTTCAAAATGCTTTAATTTTTCTCATAAAAACTTAAAACTTATCCAAGCCACACTCTAAAACAGTTTACTTTTATGCCACAGTATACAGCTCCATTTTTTATCCATGAAAGTTGTGAAATCTTTCAACTCTGGTTTATTCATTCTCTTTCCTTGTATCAATAAATCCTTGAAAAAAATTATGTACGTATTTACGCGCGACGAAATTAAGTGAGCTATTTATAATATTGTTGATTGTAGCAAGTAAATGTAAAAGACGGAGAAATGTGTATGCATGTACTAAAGTGCCAATGCCAAGTTGTAATCATCATCTTGTCACATTGAAGTTAAAACAGAGTTTCACCTCACCATCACATCACACGGTTCACCAAGTTTAGCCTATCATTATTAACTTAGTTAGCTTAACTTGACATGTTGGGATGCGATGAGATGCAGTGGAATACAAAACAAAAAAATCATTAGCCAAAGTAAAGTGAGTAAGTAAAAGTAATAATAAAAATGGGCCATGAAATGTGTTGTGAAAATGTGACTGCGACATGGATGGAGGTAGAAAGGTCCCACCGGAGGTGGTTATCGTTGGCGAATGCTTGCATACATCCCTTTTTATTTTTACTTTTACAACGCGATCATTACCATTTTCCCACTTCCGTAGACTCCGTTGTCTCAGGCGTGTAGTTAATGTGTGTGTGGCCATTTTCGACAGGCGGGTAATTAGACGGGTGATGAAGAGAAATGTGAGCGGTTAACACTCGCACGTCGTAAACCTGTCAGCTGAAATGGGCCCATCTTGTCTCTTTTTTCTATTTTCCCTTAAGTAAGTAAGAAAAGTTAAAGCTTTGCTCATCTCTGAAGATCTCTTAGTTTTTGGCACCTTTCACTCTCTCTCACTACGCTGCTCCGAGCACAGATAAGCACAGAATCACTCCCATGAAGCCAGTTTTTTGTTGATGTTGGGGAAAAGCAAAAAATTCAAATTGAAGGAGAAGTCGTAAACCGTTTTTGTTTTGCTTCTCCAAATTTTTTTATTTATTTTCTCCAAGTGAGTGGAAAATGTGCTAGGAGTAAAGGGAAGTAATGTCTTTTCTGTCTTATCACGTCTGTTTCTTAGGATTATCAACTTCAAACCTTGGCCCGCCTCCTTTCCATTCACATTTTGAAGTCAAGTGAAATGTATAGTGTATCGAGTGACGCGCATGATTCTGTGTGAGCAAAAAATATTTAAAAAAAAAAACTGTCGCAAAGGGTCTTGTCTTTATACCGGTGTCTTTTTTGGGGGTCCAAACCCCAACCTGAACTAACTTAGCCGTAGCACGATTCCCCTAACTAACATGGACAAACAAAATATTAATAAAGAAACTAAACAATTCAACCTAACCTAACTAAAATATTCGAAGTCATAATGGGTAAGTTTAAGTTCGTCGGGTGGTTCTTCGGGGTCTATTGAGGGTGTTTCCAATAATGGCGCCCCCTCTGCAACTCCCCGCCAAATTATTTGTTTATTTATTTTATGCACTGCATGTTAAATTTTTATTTTGCATTTACTACTGACACCTCGCAAATATAAAAATCATTTCTGTGTCTTCAAAAATGACAAGGACGAGCTAAATTCAGGAATTATAACTTTATCAGTTGTTGATAAACATAATATAAACCAAACTAACTCTGTACTTATTATGGAAGTGCAAACCCTGCTAGTCTAGGATTTCTAAATTTATGTGCATTTATACCTAAATTTGACCTGAATCCTGAATTCAGTGATATGCCCGCCAAATTCCCAAATGGTTAAAGTGATTACAATGCTGTTTAGTTGATTATTAAACGTTCATAGAACATATTATGCGGGGAAATGATTATGTTTTAAATATTTAAAGTTGTAAATAAAGGCTATATTTAACCTTTTAAATATTTTGGTATTATATTGTTTATTATTTTGATATAAAAGGTACTGAAGTACATGCGTAAAACTACAATATTGGTAAGACGTATGTTTTGTAGCGGCCGAACGAAGCACTAACCATTTGGAAATATGTAGGTGTGCACCACTGAATTCAGCAAGTCAAATTATTTACTGTAGCAGAGTTTGCACTTCCATTGTTAGTAACTTCGTACGACAACTTTTGCATTTAGAAATTTGTTTTGATGACATTTTCCAATTTTTCACCTCCTTCAGAGATGCATCCGACAACTGATGCACAAAGTATGATTTACAGAATGATTTTTGTTTACTTTTAAAAGAAACCTCGTTTTCCGTGACTTATCCCCCATAAATAAAACTATTTTATGAAAATGTGCACTGCAATACTGCATTCGTTCGGTGCAGTTGTTGTGTCCTTGTTGATGCTACGTTATGATGACATGCCTATGATATGACTATCACTACTGCTCATAGATGTTAAGAGGAAAAAATTGGACGTAATGGGGATGTGTACAAAGCTAAGCAAACATTGATTATATTATGTAGCAGCAACAACGGCACAACTTTTGTCAGATTTATGGAGGCAGTTTACCTTTTTTATTAGCCATGAGCCGTTTCCCTATCGAAAGTTCTGCATTCGCGTGTTCACTTCACAGTGTGCACATATTTTATGGAGACAATATTGGACACGATGGAATGGAGCAAGGAGCAACAGCGAGTTTACCACGCTATGTTGCAACATATAATCAACGATGATCCCACTTTACGGCGACTCCACTTCTCGTGTCGCCTCCACTTCTGATAAGCGAGGCAGAAGCTGAAAGCTTTTAATATCCACTTTTGAAAAAATGGTCCTCTCCTCTTTTAACTCCGTGTGCATATCGTTTCAGTTTCCGTTTCATTCTTTCTTGTGTCAAAAGTCCCTCGGGATATTTTCCCTCGTAACTGTAACTTGATGCATGTTTATGGAACTCCATTTTGTCGAGACATGAAATGGAAAGACTAAAAGACTGGAAAGGGTGAGTGAACGGCAAAGGGTACAAAACAAAGTTGCATAAGAGTACAGTACCATAATGTTTTAAGTATAACCTCCGCTTATCGCAGCATAATCAGGTGCTTATCAGTCCTTGATAAGGATTATTGTATTTTACCCACTATAAAAGAGTAAGGGCTGTGATTTTATGGTTATCACGATGAAACGAAAGAAGAGATGAAAATTTTATTTTTTATTGTTATACATAGAGGAAATGTTTACGAGCATAGTAATAATAACACATTAAAA
>VYYJ01003216.1:0-17470 GCA_021029165.1 Cyphoderus albinus | reverse complement strand
CGAGAACGGAATTTGATTTTAAAACTTGAACGGACGAGAAACGAGAACGGGATTTGAATTTTGTGTTTTGCCCACCTCTATGAGAATGTGCATCAGCAACCTCCACTCTCCGCTCTGCTCTTGCCACTTTACGAGATTATATGAGTACGAGGTAAAGGTATATTATTTTCTTGCAATAAACATACATACATGCTATATTCTATTCATATATGAAAAATCTTCCTTTCCTTCACTACTACTACAGCTTCAACTTTACGTGACAGTACTGTACCAGTATTAATATCATTTGCTCCATATGCACCACACACAATAAATGTACTTGTTTTGTATGTTATGTACGGACGGAGTGTATAAAGTATGTACGCAGGCAATGTGCAGATCACGCTACCCCACCAACACCAAAGTTGTTTCGCAGCGATGATGGTGTTATTATCCAACCAGAGCGTCATTTCTTTCTATATTCGCTTTTGAACTTTCTATCTATCGGAGACGGAGCACAAGAGATGAGATAAGCAGAGCATACCTCCACCTCATCCATTACGACCCTTGCGAGTCGGCAAATGTGACCAAAATCATACACTAGTATGAAATAAAGGAATTTTAAAAATTACATGCAAGTGGGCAACTGACAAAAATCAATTTTGGCTTAACTCAGTCTTTGAAGTGCGTACTTAGTAAAGACACTAAAAGGTTATCGCCGTCACATGCATAAATTAAGTAATTTAATTAAGAAAACAAAGAGTATCGCACAATCTACAGAAGAAAAAATGAGCCATGAGATTTTCATGTTGATAATGAAATGAAAATGATGATGTAATGTAAAAATGTAATACATATCGCGTTGTGAGGCTTTGCTTGACTCCTTCTCAGGAAGTTTGCCAAGTTTCTGGATTTATTTTATTTGATGCATGCTTTACTTTTTCTCTTTTCATCTGTCTCAATTTTAATCCCTTCTTGCACTGCTTGACTTGACACGTTGAAAAAACGTTCAACGAAAAGAAAGAAATGTCGTCACAAACATAGTCACACACTAATAACATTCATTTCTTTCCATTTCCGTTGGTCTTTTTGGTCGTCACTGCCTCCTGTAAGCTCCCTTCTGAGCCTGTGAAACTCTAGTTATTTGCCAAGAAAAATCATTGGGTTGGCAATTGGCAATCAGCAGGAGATTTTTGTTTCCATTTCCAAAAATGAAACTTCTGAGACTTGCTTCTGTGACTGAGGCAAGAAAAATACTGGAATTTGGTCCCATGAATGACCTCGTCCATTTTTGACAAGTAAAATCCATTACAATGTACACATGTGTCAATCGGCTTCTGCTTAAGTCTCACGCAATGAAAAACACCTTTGTCGAGTTATTGAAGCTTTTCAGATTCGACACAATAGGTACATTAGATGTAAGTACGTTGTAAAAAGTTGCCTTAGCGCAAGCCTCATCAAATCTGAATCTGTCTTGTTTTTATCCATTCATGATGCACAAAGTAAAAAACAATAGAAAAGATCATCATCATCAGCAAACACGGCATTGGTTCATCAGATGAAATGAAACAAGTTTATGAAGGGCTGCGAAGAGGTGAGTGAAGTAAACACAATTGAAATGAAATGAAGCAGTGCAAACGAATGAAGGAACGAGTGAGCCGCCGCCTGAGTCGTTATGCGACGTGTACTCAGCGTCGCCATCTCTTTGTTGTATGCGTACCTAGATGTTAATGGAGTGACAGAAAATTGAGTCAAGGCTATGCGTGCAGAACAGAAGAGAACAAAACAACCAACTGAAACTCGCTTCTTTACTACTACTGCTACTACTACTATCAGTAATAATAATAACTACGTAGACATACTACTTAACTTACTGACTGACATAAAAGCTGGCACATTCTAGCCAAGTCGATGCATAGGTAGTTAGCTACAAGAGTAAAGTCAAGTGGATGTATGATGACGTTGATCAAAGTATGCTTGCACAAAACCTTGCCGATATTATTTATAATAATGTGCAGAAACTGCTTAACTACCTTACAACGACCAGATAAAGCCTTCTTAGTCAATTGTTTGGAGGTTACTGAGTACTGTTCAGCTTGAGTCAAAATCTGACAAGAATAATCCTCAGAAGTTCCTTTTGAAGATGTTGATGATGATGATCCTAGGATGACCTCTAATAAACTTTCATTAAGGCAACATTAATGACAGTCGACGCTACCGGCAAAAATCCCACCGAAAGGACCGGACGCAGCACGCAGCATGTTTATGACAAGAAGTTACTAAGCGAGTATTATATTTTGCACATTTTGCCACTGTAACACACCATCACACACGATGAGTGATCAAAGATTAAAAATCAGTTTTCTTGCTTACCCCTCTTTATAGTTTAAGCATAATTGTATGCGTAACGTAACCGAAGTGAGGTGATTTTTCACCCATTTCTTTGAATGGGATGGTTTTTAGTTTTCTTTCGTGGATGATGTCATGCCATGGATTGGGTGAAGCAGAACGCAGAATTGAAGAGTTGACTGACATTCAAATAACAAAGATATACATAAATTTATTATGCGCTAACCAAGCAAAAAATGTTCCGCTGCTCTTTCTACTGTTCTGTTTATACATGTTTATGAATTGAATGAAAATTTTGACTCTTCGCAGTATGCGAGAAGCAAAGCAATAAAAATCTTTAGAGAATTGATAGCTGATAATGTTAAAATTCATGAGTAAACTCTCCCTCCAGAGATTTCATCTCCATTTTGAGTGTGTGCAAAATTTACTCACAGTCTCACATGGCAGGGAAGAAAGAAGAGAAGAGGTCGAATTTGAACTAAAAATGGTTTCGTATTCACAAAATAAAACTGAGTCAAGGTGGCATTCCATTCCAACTTATGTTACTCTTTAGTAGTTGGCAGTATTAAACTTTAAACACCAGTCTAAAACGAATACTCATAATCTATGTACTATTAAGAGTTCCTAGTGCTTTTACTGGTGTTGTAATTGAAATAAAAAAGGAACAGATTTACTTACAGGAAGAGAAAATAAAAAACACTTTACATGCATTTATATTTTGTATTACCAAATTACCATAATTGATAAAAAAAATCAACAAATCCATTTGACGGTCACACTACAATACAATATTAATGATGGGTCTATCTGTTGGCATGAGATGCGCATTTTTTTATTTACTTGTTTGTAAGCAAATGACATATGCCATGAGGAATGCAACGTACAGGTTTCATGTTGCCTCAGTTGCCTGCTGCTGCTGCTATTTATTAGCATAGTTTCTGTAATGCATGCAAGACAATAAATTATGTAACAGAAATGTAAACAGTTTTGACCGAAAGGAATGAATAATATATGAATGAAACAAGTACGTTGCAGGCAAACTTTTTCTTGCAATTTTTTCCCACCCAACTTATATTGATTGGAAGAATTGGAGGGTGGGTGTAATTTGATTACAGTACGTATTATTTCATTTCACTATATAACTCATTGTAAATAAAACTAGGTGAACATTTCTTAACAGATGACCTTGGATAAACAAAATGCAGCCACAAAATCTATAGAAAGAAGAAATGTAAAGAAAGAAGGGAAAACCGAGAAAAGTCATTCTTTGCATTAGTAATAAAGAGGTCATACAAAACCCTGCCGCTCAATAAACATACTTTCCCAGATTGGCCACCAAAGGTGAAAGCTGGATTGCATTACATGTCTAATCTACGGGCTATAGCCGTAGCTCATGTGTCCACATGAGAAGGAAAGCATAAAAGACGTAATATAATATTAAAGCACGCATTATGATAATTTAGATGATCTCAGCACTAGCAGTACTTTTCTCTTTTGTATGTATTTCGTTGGGAGAAAATTTCGGAGAAATTCTATTCCAGTGAATCAATTTGATGGCTCACGTCACATCACATAACTAAATCCTGATTCCGGGAATTAAGTCTCAACTCAACCCAGCTGCATCTGGTTGGAGTTGGAATACCTCGAAAGTAACTACAAAATCCACGGTTATCCCTTGCTACAAGAAATTCTTTTTTCTCGTTCTAATCAGCATTTTTTCTGCACTAGAAAATAAGAAATGTTAGGTAGTTAGCCAGGGTTAACTGGAACGAAGGAAACTTTTATTGCCACATAAAGTCTCTTTTCAACGAGTTCGCAACTAAAACACAACAAAAGCACACAGGAGCAAGGGGGTGAACATGAAGATTTTGTTCATGTAAAAAGTACATAAAGTAAGCAATTTTATTTTGTTCATTCCAGGAAACTTGAGCTTAAGAAAAAAAGCTGTGTAGTTTGTAGCGGTAGAGATGCACTGGTCATGTCACAAGTACAAAGTTGGTGTACTTGGAAAAAATACAGTCCGAGTTAACGTTTGTTACGAAAGACAAGCAGAGAGAGTGAGAGAGTCTCATTTTATAACTGCCATAGCAGAAGCAGAGTGCAATGGCTTTGGACCTGGATAAAGTTCTATCGATTTTTACTACTAGCCAGCCACCACGTTACGAGCTCACACGGGAAACTCGTCTTCCTCGTTCTCCTCTGTGTGAGCTACACTTCTTGCTGTGTATACACGAAGTATAGCACTGTGACTGTGACTCGCAACTTTACTGTTACTCCGTTTCTTGTTTGTCTTTTACTTTATTCAGATTATAGTATTCCAATTTTATGCAACTCGCTTCCTAAGACGCATTTCATTTCAGGGGAAGGCGAAAATGCAACTTTTTTCCACTCTCTTAACATCCATTCCATCCGTCTTCCATCTCATATCATTCATTCATATTCGTATAACAACAAGAATAATAAACTAATATAAACACATGTGGAGTGTAACTATAATCTAAATAGTTTTACTTTTTATGTATTTATTTTAACACTTGCCTTGCATCTCAACTTTGGGTCCATGAGTCTCCAGTAAATATTTTACCACTTTTTTTTCTTGGAATAGGTTATGTATAACAATGATATATGTATTTGAAAAAAATAAGACGGGGTAACTTGTCTTTTATACGGCTATTTTCTTTCTCTGTTACAATTCAGACTTCTTTCACCACCTCAATGATTTCGTATTTTATGGTTGCAATTTGCAACCTTTTTCATTTTCTTTTCCTCGTTATGTCATGCGTTACTCAATATACAGGGGAAAGCCATTCAGGGTGAGAATGAGCGGAGTGAGTAATTTGGTTTATTACATGAGATTTGGTTAAATTTAGCTTGCATCCATGCATCCTCTCCTCTGAGGCATCGACCAGTTGCTGATGAAAGACGACAAAAATGATGTGGGAGAGATAGACGGCTCTGGCTATGTATAATGAATTTGAATACCATGTTACAGGTTAGCTTTGTAAGTTGCATTTTCACTGCTGCGATGCATCTTGTAATGTAATAAATTGAGGTTGGTGTTGACGTTATAACTGGATAATATTTTTGGAAATGAATTTTACGATCTGACGAAATAGACCTTGATATTTTATTTCTGTTGTTTTTATTAAACTACAAAAACATTGAAACCGTTTCTCTACAAAATGAAATTTGAATGTGAATCGTACAGGAAAAAAGAGAAAAATCAATTTCACATTTGTTGAGTTTACGTAAGTTGAATAGGGCAAAGTTTGAAAGTTAAAAACGGTTTTGTTGGAAGAAGGGAAAGAATTTTTACAATTTTCTCCAAAAATGTAGTGCGTATAAATAATATGCACTCTTTCTTTATAGAGACACCGTAGGTGGTGAACATACTACTGAAACTATAACTAACATATACCTATACTATTGCACCGTTGCTTTGCTCACTCACTCTTGTGCATCACTTCAGTTTTAGAAACGGATCTGTTAAAAAAAGCGGAGGCGAAAAAAGGAGATGAAAACCTCCAGGGCTTTCTGTACAGTTTATCGTTGCCTTTGCTTATTGCTTCATCATCGTCTTCTTGGTGTAAAACTGCACCAAAAAAGTTGGCGCACATGAGGTCTATCTACGATGTAGCCCTACCGTGCAGAAAAAGTAAAATAGAATGAAGTTCTAAGCATGTGGAGGGTTTTGTATCTTGGAAAAAAGTTCACGATGAAAGAGGAAACTCAAACTGAGTTTCACCTCATCAGTGTAATGTAATGTAATGTGAAATGCAATGTGCCGTAAACTGTGATGAAGTCTAGTTTTAGAGTTGAGAGGGCATGGCATGGCTTATTGTAAGTAAAGTATCATAAAGTTTTCCTTTTTCAAAAAATCACAACCAGCAGTAAAAGATTGCAGAAATATGCATTCTCTGACTGAGTTACAAACGTTACTATTATTTCATGATATGTCCAAAGTTTTTGTACTTTTATGTTGGCTCATTGTTACTGTTATTATTAGCTGCTTTGTCCTAAAGGCTTGTATTTATATTTATACAACTTACAGGTTACACCAAACAACCTTAATTCTATTTCAGTTGCTTCAGTAGAAAATATGTCGCACTTGAATTCAGAAATGTTGTTTACAGATTATCTCACTCAAAAACAACAGGTATACGAATGGACGCGACGTGACGTACCGAATTTTATTCGTGATAAAATAATGTACATCGTTCAGGGCGGACTGCTTGTGCGTCTCCAAGCATGATAATACTTACTAGGTAGTCTACCTAAGGTAGATCATCTACCGCAGATGAGAATCATCATCATCATCTTTATCCATCATTCACTTCGCCCACTTTATCGCGTTTTATTTCTTTGACTAGTATATTGTTAGCCAGTTTACATTTTCCTTTCATTGACTTGACACTCGCTTTCCTCAGAGTACTAGTGTGAATCTTTGTTTGGAAAAATTTCATTCATTAGCGTTTCACTCACTTATCATAATCATAATATCATGATAATAATCAATCAACCTGAGTGTTTTTAATTTGCTTCTGTTTCCACCTGTTCGCCAACTCTCTTCAACAAAGTGTATGGAAATATTTTTCGTCTTAGAATTTAAAACATCATAATGCATGTTTTGAGCAGAGCCCCATGCGTGTCCGATTATTCTTAAGTTAAGGTATTATACTTAAAGAAAGCAAAATCTTGAGCTCCCTCGCTCACTGAAACCCAATGCGCACACTATTTTTCTTCTTCCAGCAGTGTTACAAGCGAATTGTACGAGTAGAGCGTAGCCGGTTCATTCACCTTGAAATCACAATTTTTTATCTATTTTTTGCCGAACCTAAGCAATAGGAGCATCAGGCGTGCATGCAATGCGATGCCAGAATACAATGAGAGTGAAGAGAGAGATGAAAGAAAGAATAGAAAGAAATGTGGTATGTGCACATTGGATGCAATGCAGAAGTAAGTAGAAAAAGGATAATAATAATAACGTAATACAATGGTAAAAACTTCAACCCGTTCACTCAGTCTGTGTCTATGTCTCTGAGAGGCAGAGAGAAAAGGTAGATACAAGATAAAGCAAGATGGATTGTGTTGTTATAAAATGTGGTCCCTGTGTGTACCTACCTTCTTTGCTTACTACAACTACGAGAGACAGATTCAATTTTACAGAAATGAGAATGAACGAACGGAGCACAAGACATGATAATAATGTGCACACAATGGTAATATTAATGTGTTTGTACCTGCCTTGAGAATCTAGGTTTGCTTTTCACTCTGTAACTCTTCCAACACAACAACAGAACAGAACCTAAAGTAGTCGTACTTATATTACCCATAACGCAACGTATTATTATTATACTTATCACGGTTGCTGTTAGAGCAGCAGTGGTATAACCTAAACCTAACTTAACTATCCAAGACATGAGAATAATGACGAGAAACATAATATATATTTACTATATAATATATATACACAATGTGTGCCATCACATCACATTTTTACTTGGCTACTACCTTTTACATTATGAAATGAAAAATTGGTACACATGCAGATAAGTTACTACATATAAACCATATTATATATGTACATTGTACTTATGTCCTGCATTTCATAATAATGCAGTGTATTTGCTTTTTTGCTTGCAACGCAACAATTGCTAGCAGTGTTTTTTTAATTTATTTGTACATGTGCACCATAATACTGAATGCATTGAAGCGGTTAGTTAAGTTGGCGAGTTTGATGAGAGTGGATCGTGGATTTTTGTTATCTACCTGCTCATCTTTACACCAGTAATATTCATTCGCATCACACACACACTCTCAAAACCAAAACAGGCACCTGATTTTCTTCTTGGACTTTTTTGCAATGCGTTCATTATATTATTATTATTCTCCATTTCGATCAACAGCATCACTCTATCACTCACATCAAGTCACGTCACACAATTCACATTCACAATGGTGTTTGTTGTGCCTTACTTAGCGAGTGGCATATCTAATGTAATATAATTTTTGTATAAAAGTCAAACGTGATTTTTTCTCCACACTCACCTCAGGTATGGAATGACGGATTTATTATTAAATAAACCTAACTTAAATAGCAAACACAAAAATGTGAATCCACTCCATTCAATGCTATGCTATATAAAAATACGGAAAGTGTTTGTGAATATCATACGTTATGATTTGACATTTTTATATCCTGCTAAACAAGATTAGTTTTTGTTTTGATTAACTTAAGACTTTCCTCGTCGTATGCATCATTGTAAGCGGTTTTGTCTTGAGCTCTATCGCTTTAAGATGCGAGCTGAAAAGAATTTGACCCATATATATTCCCAGTGAGAAAGATAAGTTATTGAGAAAGACATTTTCTTTTTGTTTCAGATGGATTTCAAAAATATTCTGGAGGGCGCACGTCCATTTTTTCAAGGGCTTCCACAACCAGGGGGGCAAACTAAGCCTGCCTCGGAACCTGGAGTGACAGGCAACGCAAAGGAAAAGGAAGTTCTCGCAAAAAACCACCACAGCTCTTCTAGCCATAGCCATCATATTAATGACCAGTCGTACCATACAAGTGTGATAACGAACCACAACAGTGCTGGTGGAACTAGCCAAAACAGTGTCGCAATTCCCCCGAACAGTGTTATTATTAACAACACTAACAGCAACTCGGATAATATTAATAATAGCACCGCTGCCAGTGTAATAAATAATAACAATAATAATAATAATAACAGCAACAAAGACTCGAAAACAATTAGTAACAGTGTTGGTGTCGTGGGAGTCACTGATCGCGATCACAAGAGCGAAAACGCTTCCATCTCGAGTGGGAAAACCGGACACAGTGGTAGCTCAAGCCATTCCTTGTTGCACGGTGGCTTTGCCAATTCTTTGTCTCACAATCAACGAACCGGCCAACATGTGCCAATCCACGTCCCTTTAACCATCCCACTGCCCAATAATCATCATCAGGTAATTTTTTCAATTCATTCTTAGTAAGTCACATTTCAAGCGATTGTTGTTGATAAACGGTCATAAATTCCGTTTCGGTTGGAGGATTGACCTTGAAAAATAAATTGAATAAATTATGGTGCATATTAGGAAGGATTTCGGAGTTTAATCAAATGAGACATGAGACAGTAGTGAGAGACTCTGAGTGGAGAAAGGGTGTGTTCCTTTGGAAATTTTACTTGAAGTACGGAGAGATGAGATGAGTAGGAGGATTATGTGGCTGTGGCAGTGCAATGACAGGCTCGTAATAATAAGTAGAGAGAAAAATAGCGTCATCATTACCATTATCATCACAGTGGCATTAATGAAAATTCAAAGAACGGAGTGAGCAGAATATTTAACTGAGCTTCTCATTTCTACTAATGACTGTGGGCATTGCATAGCTTATCGAGACTTTGTTAATCGACAGTCAACTTCTCAGAGTTTAGATTTTTCCTCTGCTCCTAGAGTTGGGCTAGGCAAACGCCGTAGTTATTCACAAGTAGGACACAGAGTTGCTCAGTCATCCGGACTGACTATGACTGAATTCATACATCCACCAATCCAATTACTTACGCTTAGCCAAGCTTCGCTTCACATAAAGTAAAAATCCTTTCGCGAACAGCTATGAAATGAAAGAAATGAAAATGACTCATCTTGTACTATTATAACACGACATGGCTGTTGCTGTTGCCGGCTTTTACTTTTGAGCGGCTGCAACTTAAGTGCTATTCGTTTGCTAAAATGTAATATATTGCAAAATTGAAACCCTCTTCCAATATTAGTGGTTTGTGGCCACAATACAAGGACGAGTCTTCTTTTATATGATTTTATTTACACGAATTCGTGTTGTCAGCCAGCAGCGCATTAGGCATTACGTACATGTTGGTTATCATCACTCACTCATGAGCGACTGGCAAAAATTTCTATTCATGGAGTTGGAAGAGGAGCGTCATTGGGCTTAGGTTGAGCCCAGCATTTTGGATATTTACGAAATTATGGCGCTTTTGTTCATTAGAAATTTTAACTCAACTTATCTTACTATTCTTCTTCTGGAAAAGGTCAGTGAAACGATCATTTAAATTTTAATTAAGATCTGGAGTGGAAAAATTAATAGTACAGCTGCCTGATAAATAATCAGTATTTCGGAAATTTTGAAAAATTCTAGCTTGTGCCTGCTTGGTTAAATTAGTGTTTAAAATGATTATTGTATTATTGTTAAATTGAAAACGTACTTGTAATTGGAATTTATTGTTATGCTACTTTGAGACTTACCAGGGCCTTATGATACCATTACACAACACCAGTTTTGACCTCTTTTGTTTGTTCGCTTCTTGAATACCTAATACTCTTCCCAAAAGGAAAAAAGTAGGGCAGTAAAAAAGTTCTTTTGGGTCGGTCGCCGTTGTTGTAATAATAATAACGAACGAACGATGTGTTTTTATTTCTTTCTTGTGTGCACTCTTGTCTTGTGTCTTGACTTCAGAGAATAATAGCAAGGATGAAGAAAATGGGAACGTTATAAAAATCTCCATATATATATAACCTACATATATGCACTGTGCAGGGTTATCCTTGAAGTAAAAACGATATTATGTTTTGGTAATAAGAGGAAGAATGGACACATTGCAATTTTTTTTAGCAAAAACAACCAATTTTATTCCCTTCGTGATTGAAGTTACAAGCGATTAACTTCAAAGGAGAAAAGTCGTTTCACTCTACTCAAAGCTTCACTCTAAAAAAGTACACTCCGTTCGCTTTCCTTTACTTTCCTTATTTTTATTTCCCAGATGAAACCCAGAAAAATTTAAGTGAAGAAGAGGGTTGGCTAAGAATAGTTGTTTTGCTTGATTGTTATCCAAGTCAGTTGCCGTTATCTTATCAAATCATTGATATGATAAAGAGAGATGTTACGTTATAAGAGAAGTATTAATCTTCATTCATGTGCTTACTTTACATTCGTTTTTATGTCGCATACATAAATATTATTACCTTTTTCTCTATAACTAATAAATAAGTATGTGCATTATTATTATGGCAAACTTTTCTCGAAAACTTTGCAATGAGATGAATGCTACTTAGGAAAGAAAACAACTTTTCCCAAAACTTTCCGCAAAATAAAATAAAGAGGACGTAACTTTATATATCAGCTTCACGCAATACTACTACTTTATACTAGCAAGGAAAGCATAGTGGAAGAGAAAACCAAACAAACTCTTTACTCTATCTTTTGCATCTTTCCGTCTTGATCGAACAACTGGTTACAGAGAAATGGGAAATATTTCTTTTACTCTTTCCACAATTTTTGGTATTGCACAAAGGAGAAAGAAGAAAGAGTTTTTAAAGAGAGTTCTCAATCCAGACGAAAGGAAGTCAGAAGCTTTTTTTCCTGGAAAGGGAAGGGACGAAAATGAATTTTCCAGTTACAACAGGATATTGTTACTTTCGTTGCAAACCAAAAATGAACAGTCGAGTCTTCTGCCTCTTTGCTTTTCTCTCGTCTTATCTCACGCAACTCACCAAAATCCCTTCTTTCCTTTCTCATTGATCCTTTCCTTTAGTGAACTGTCGATTTCATTTTCTAATTTTTTAGATGCGCATTACGCCATTAAAACAAGTCCAGTGGGTGAAATGAAATGAAATTGAAATGAAACAAATCTAATTTTTATGTTCCACTCTACTGAAAAAGGTATTCCCGGTCCTAGTTAGTCTATAATAATGTCATATGCAGATTCGTTTTCACTTCACAAAAACACATGATATGATGTAAAGTAACGATAATAATGTAATAATAATATGTAATATTACTACGATGTTGGGGATTTGTCCTCGTGACATTTAACGGAAACTGAAGTTATGTACTGTGAAGGACGGAGTGGCGGAGGCATTCGGAATTTCTATGTAGAGTAACATCATATTGAAACAGGAGAGAAAGTGGAATCTGGTGTTCCAGCTTCAGGAGTCGCGTCGCATCCTGGAAATGATTACGGCTTTTGTATAGCTTATTTTGCTACAGTTCCGTTGTGAAGCGAAGGAAGTGGCTCTCAAGTGAAACTGAACGCTGCTAGTGCTACATTTTCACTTTACCTTAGGAGAGTAAAGTTGCAAGTTAGTCGCAAATTGTCTTCTGTTTGCCTGTCAGCCACACACATAGACACAGTAGTACTCCTGGAAATTCCATGCCAGCTGTTTCCAGGTTTTTGGTTACAATGGATTGGAGTACATAAAAGAACTTGATTCGCTAACTCTCTCTCAACTCACTCAGTTCTCTAATCAGGTAATTTTTTGCTTGCTGCTTTGCTCTGAGTTGAAAAACATTCTTTTTGGGGAAAGAGCAAAGTGTAAAACGAGACGACAAGGACGACGAAAGTCTGCGGTCCTTTTTTTCATTTTCCAGTTAGTGGAAAGAGAGACTCCAGTTCGTGGAAAGAGATTGTTATTCTATTATGTTGCTTTTTGCTTCCAATTTTTGTTGTATCCAGCATTTTTGTCATGCTATTCTTTAATATGTCATTACAGCGTGGATGAGTTACCCACGCAAATCAAATAAAAAGAGTAAAGAGAGAAGAACTGCGTTAAAATCTTGTTTAGCGGATTGGAAATGACAAGGAACGGGCCCAATGACCCTGACTGACCAAGTGAAGAAAACGCCAATAGAGTTTTGAAGAATATTCCTATTAATTGCAGATATATGATTTATGTTAGCCTGAAGAAAGCTCAACAAAGAAATTATTAGTGCTTTTTGCTTTTATACTCTTGAGATGTTGATGTTATGTGATGCGAGCGTGGGATGTGTTTTTTTCAATTTGCGCATCAACTGTAACGCTACTAACTAAACTCTGCCCATAATCCCCATATACAAACATATATATAAAATGGTTGTCTGTGATCTATCTCCATCTGGTGCTTTGAACTGCTTCAACAAAACTTAACGTTTTATTATGATTGTTTGAGGGAGAGTGAGACGTTAAAAAGTTTTATTACTTTGAGATACGATCATTTAATTCACCGGCTAGACTAGGCTTTGGTTATGGACAGTTTAGATCTTTTATTTATCTATTTTATTTGCATACATAAAAATCAAATTGGAATTTAAATGTCAAAGTGCCTTATAAGCCTGGCATGTGTGGTGTAAATGTAAATATTTGAACGCATGCATCAATTAACAAAAATTAGATACATGTAACGTAGAAGAAGGAAACCTCGTCAAGTTCAGTTTGTCTGATCAAGACAAAAAGTGACAATGCGAAATTTTGCTTCTCGTCTCATTCCTTTTGAGAAATGAAATGAAGGTTGCACCGTTGTAAAATGACAGTAATAGATACATAAGTACCTGAATATTTTATGGAGTTAAGTTGGCTGAGCCGGTTCGTCTGGTAGTGACTGTGTCTAGAAGAAGGACTGAGCCAATTCGCCTCTTTCTCTACTTTATCTGTTGTTCTTCTCTGTTCAGCCCGTGATCGTTACAGCGTTCATTTCACCTTACTTACGAATTTATTATCGACAGTATATCAAAATAAATCTATAATCTCCGTAATCGGCTTTTATTGAGTGAAAGCGAAATCTTTACTTCTCCAATGTAATAATAAAGATAATTAATAATTGCAACGTATAGTTTGCTTAATTTTAAATTTCATTAAGGACCACCGAGATATTAAATAATCCTACCCTTGTTCAACCGTTTCAAGTTGAAACTTTCAACTCCATAGATGAACCAAGTCACTTTTGTTTTTCTCAGGGGTAATTTGATCCTGGAGTTTTAATTTGGTATTATTAAAATGCGTCTAGCCTGCATCCATTATTTGTCTAATTCCTTTGAGCTACTGACTGCCAACTGCCGTGAAACGGAGTGCAGAGAGGACAGTGAATCCTGGTGGTGGGTTTTCAATGCTAGTTTCCCGAGCTCTTTATTTTCCATGCTGTGACTATGATATGATAACTTGGTGACCTTGATGGTCCATTTTCTTTCCCGAGGGAAAGGTTAGCTTTAGCTGTCATGTGCTTCTACTTCAATATCCTTACAATATAATATACTGTGTAATAATGCAGCTCATCTCTACTCTTATATACCTTCTTTGTTTGTTTCATTATTTGTTGGGTCGAGTTGAACGAGTTCTGATCGATCGGAGATATTCTCCGTAAATTTCAATCTCGTTTGAAATAGAAATTGCAACACTTGTATAAAAAGTAAAAGGACGATTTCAAAAGTTTGATGCTGCAATATTTTCATTTTATTTGGCAAGTTTAAGGATAAAAAATAGTTTCTTTCGCTTGTTGTATGGTATCAATACAAAAATATGGATCATCTACAAATTACAAAAAATCTCAAGAAAGGAAAAGGGAATCTCAGATCCTTTAATAACAGATCAGGCTCAAGCTGGTGCAGCAAACTCATTATATTTTCTTTCTTTGCATCTCTATCTCCAAAAATCTCTATCCCTCAACTCCCATCACAAAAGCTTCACCCTACCTACTTGCGGATAAAAACGCTGTTGCTGAGAATTATATTTCACTTGATAGATGAGATGAAGAAGATGAGTAGAGTAAGAGTCTGCCTATGGATAACACTAAGATGGACAAAAAGTTGAAGGTGAGGTCCTTGCTGCTATGTGCGCTGTTGCGGGTTAGTTACAAAGTTGCAGTAACCCAAAATCATTTTTGATACAATGAGTCAAGTGAAGCGCTGCTCTGCTCCTGGATAAAGTTCTTCTGAGAAGACTTACATAAACCCGTCATGTGACAAATGTATTTTTGTCATGATAAAGAAGAAGAACAAGAAAAAGAAAAGAAAAAGATTACTCAGAGGTAAAATATAATGTAATGCTACATATATTACACAGTAGAAAAAAATGACAGTGAGAGAGGAGATTGACGATTCCGAAAAAAAGTATTCAAGCTCTTACTTACTCCAATGTTCTTTTTCCTGGTGGCAGAAAAAAACTTTACCCTTGTGTTTGTTGTGCACTTGCGATGGGAGGGTGAGTTCAGTTCTCAGTTTGGTTGCGTATGGAACGGTGAACTGGTATAAAAAGAAGTATGTGAAACAAACGGTACCGAAAGAGTATTGGACTTGGACACAACACGGTTACAAGGAACGAACGAGATATGGTGTGATGTGATGATGCCCTTTCCCTTTCCTGATCCTGTCATGGAGCACCGCACCGCTCTTTTTTCTTTTTTGTATATTCTTTGAATTCAGTATTCATTCTGTTGTGTGCTGGAGTCGTTTTTGTTCCTCCTTTGAGGCTCGTTTTTAGTTTCAGGCAGTCAGTCTTTAGTTAGCTTTTTAGAAGTGAGCTTCCTCCCTGGAGGCTTCTCTCTATCTCGCTCCGTCTCTGCCCATGTACATTCTTTATGCATACATATTTTTATACTACTATTCAAATGAAAGAAAATAAATTTTCAGCAAAGAGAAAAGAAAAAAATGAATAGGCTTGTGCAAATTAAAGTTTAACTAAACACTTATCATAATTATATATCATTATCATTGCACACTAAGCAGTGTAAATATTTTTTTCTTTTATGCAATGCAATGTGAACAAATGTTTTGTGTGAGTGAGTGAGTGAATTGTAAAGAAGTGTCTCGGTTTGTTAAGCTTCATTATTAATCATACTGATTAATCAGTGAAATCTGTGATAATCGTTGTTCTAGCTTGTTATTAGATTAAAAGAATTTGCCACATTTTTGATTATTTCGACTCAATTTCACCTCATCACACACGTGATGACTCTTGAGATTTTGAGCAGGTCATGACAATCATGAAAATTATTTGGATCTGGTAAGTTATCCTGCAATTGGTTCTCTCTGTGTGTATTTCGCTGCAACATCAAGACAGTTTACTTACGTACTAAAAATATTGTATAATAATAAAACTCAAGATGTTTCAAGTAGGTGACTAAAATTATGCCAGCAGTTTGTTGCTGTTGCCCGGAGTGGTCAACAACCGCCAGAGATCTCTGTCGATAGTTTCGTGAAATGTGATGTATGTATGTGATTAACCGAGAAACTTGGAATTTGGAGCTGCATTCACAAACAAAAGAATAATCTTTTCAATCAAATTAATTGCATCTTTGTAGTGAGTAGTGTGTAAAGACAGTTATCTTAAAAAAGAATTTCCAGTTGGCCAGCTTAGCTTATCCAAAAATAGGTAAAATGTGAAATTAAGACGATCATTATCCCATCTGAATCTCATCTCGTCTCTCACTCACTAGTTCAGAGATCCTCTCTCTTGTGTGTGCATCTCTTCTGTGTTATAATCGTGCTAGAAAAGATGTAAAAATACGCACACATCGATAAAGTTTGATGTAGAAAGAAAAGACTGGCTGAGTGAGTATTAAGATAAAAAATTTGTTTCTGCTTCTTGGTGGAAACTAGCATTAAAGCAAAGAAGACCTTTAAAAGGAAACCAATTTCATGATATTATGATGATGATGATGGGATGGAAGCGATGTGATATTTTTTGAACAAGCAAAAGCAAGCGTTTGTTTCTTTGCCTGCGTTACTCAGCTGAAGGCAACCAAGCGAACTCTATAAAAGATCTCAACATTTTCCTTTTCTTTCGCCTTCTCATCATCATCATCGCGATTCTCATCTCATCTCTTCCCATATGCAGTAGCCAAGCCGTAGCATAGCAAAGCCATGGAAAAACTCTCCTGTTGTTATCTTTCCTTCAAAATACATTTACGTGGCTCGCGTTATGCTCAACTCGGCCTATGGCTATATGACTATAGTTCAGTTTTCAGCTACATTTTTCCTTCTTTTCTTATTCCCCTCGTGAGTGAGGTCGGTAGTTGTTATGTTATTCGTGGAACGAACCAACGAAACTAACGAAATACGGTCTCAGCTCAACTTCTTCTCATATTCTCATTCTCTTCTCATAATAGTTCATATATCCCTGTGGATGTATGTAGCTGCACATTTAGCATTATATTATAATGTGCACATAGTCTATATAGGGGTTGAGTAGTATGTGTCCCTGTCATGTGTAGGAAGGAATACGCTCAAAGTGAATACAAATGGGTACCGGCGGGTTCGTACCAAAGCCAAGTTCGCACCTTCGGGTTGTTCGCACCTAGGATGTTTCGTACCACACTTTTTCGTACCTAGGATGTTTCGTACCACACGTTTTCGCACCAGGAAAGTTCTCACCTAGGG
>VYYJ01003215.1:0-17471 GCA_021029165.1 Cyphoderus albinus | reverse complement strand
GATAAATGCTCTGGGAGAGGTGAAATAAACATCCTTGAATTTTACTATATGGAAAGACTTGCTTACAAGCCTGAATTATTCCCATTTCAAAATCGGAGATAATGTATTCAGGTAAAAGGCCAGGAACGGGAGCAGACTGTATTGCATCCATCACGGCCTTATAGTCACCCATCTTCTTTCCAGGTAAGAGGGAATACACAAAGGGCACACATTCACTATCCATGTACATACCATGAATGGTAAAGACTTGAGCAAACCAGTCGGGTGATAATTTGAATGTCTCGTCAACAAGCCAAACTTTGCAGTCAGCCAAAAGCTGTGAAATAAATATTTTAACTAGTAGTCTACCGTTACTTATATTGATAGTGTATGTAAAACTAAAATGATATAGTATATGGTATAAATATCATACTTTAAGCATTTCGACAGTGGCAAAAACTAATGTTCGATCTCGTCCCGAAATGTCTTTTAATAAAAATTGCTGTTCTCGTTGACTTAATGTCAACGCCGGTGGTAACGTAAAATCTTCTCTGCTTGTTCCAATCTGGACTTCGCCCCTTTCTGCTCTTTTTAACCTGCGTATTTTCCGTTTTAAATGAGCAACACTTCCCAACACTGCAGCTTCATCAGCATCACGGAGAAAGTCAGTTTAAATTTTATGCACAACCTCACTGGTGGAAACATAAGCATCAGTTTGAACTAGTTCATGGATTTTATTTGTAACTTCTTTTCTCGTAATATTTTCGGGGTCTGGAGCATGATTTTGGTGTTCCGGTTGGCTAACATGATGACTGGTGTATTTGCAGGTTTCGTTATTGTAATTCATAACAGTCACACGGGCACGACACCCTTTGCGATATTGCGCACAACGAAAATAAGTAGAGTCACCACTTGTTCGATGGAGTTGAAACACGAAGTCCTCCAACACCAAAATGTTATTTTTTCCATGAGCACTTTTAATGAATCGTATTGTTTCACTTGAATTTGCTTGGGGGCGGACTCCATTGTGCAGTTAACAATAGTTAGTTAATCGTTAAGGTTAATAATTAAAAACTTCAATCTTAATTTTTAAAATGATGAGCAACTGTTAGACTTTAAGCCAACCGTAATGTCGAAAGTTGTTTCAGAGACTGAAAGCTTTTGACCGAAGTTTTATATTGTTTAAAATTTTGAGGCTTAGCTTATTTTTAGGTTTGGTGCATAATGGAATGTATCATTTAAATATGTAGATATTTGGTTATGTGAAATAATTATATGGAACTTAAAAGTGTGTATCATTTGCATATGTATCAAATTTGCGAGTGGATCTTCTATGGCATGTATAATTTTCATTTGTATAATGTTGGACATTGTATCATGCGAAATGTATCATTTATCACCAGACCGTTATTACATATTGTAGCATAAATGAAAATTTGAATTTGTTAATGTCGTCGATACCAATGATTTTCATCTTCCACCACCTACTGCGACAAAAAGTGTTTTTATTATTACATGCGGAAAAGAAATTAATGTCCGGGATAAATCAAACACCTTCTTTTGACATTTCATTCTGTGTATGATTACAAAAAGTACACTTTTTGATCTAACTAAATGCATGTATTTGTAAGTAATTGATAGTAAAGTACATTTTGTACCAAATAAGTTACTCGAGGTTGGATTTTGGCTATACACAAGGTATTATATTGCATTGGATGAGTGGAGGGTAAGCTGATATCCTGATTCTAACACTACACAAATCCCTCCGAAGAACGTGCTTGAATGTGGACATAATATTGTACTTTGTATAAAATAAGATTGTGCGAAACGGCTATTGTTATGATAATAAACGCTAGAGTAAATGAACTCTCATTATTATGAACAAGGGTAGTGAGAGGCAAATTGCCTTTCTTCAGAAAGATGTGTCATCAATTGACAGCAATTGAGCTGTGGCAGTCATTTATCTACATCACACATTTCATTGGGAAACGATTGTCACAGAATATGGTTATATTATTGTATATTACCATTTACTTTTTGATTATGCTAGTTGTGATATTGATAGCATTTTTCATAAAAATGAAACGATGAGAACACACCGATCTTGTATGCTTAACGATTTGGAAAAGATCGCTTCCATTTCAACTCGCAACACTTGCAATGTGCCCACTTAAATGCTCGCTTTTATCATTGCTCTCCTAATGGGAACTTTCACTTCGAAACCAGCTACCTGGGGTTTGCGGCCTCCGGACATTTATGGAAGAGGAGGCTAACATAAATATTATAAGTTTTTTTGTGTCGAGTATTTCCTCAAAAGCATATTCAATCACGACAGCTGACACACTATTTATTTAACAATAAAAAGGTATGAATTGTAACAATGTATTGACAGTACTGATACGCAGGAGAGTTTTTTCAGATTTCGGAATCATTTACTCAAGTACCAATTTTTACATCGCCTCCTGAAGTTCTGAGTATGGTGGTGTATTTGACAGGAAGAAGACCAAATTACCCTTTCAGCCTACTGAATCAGTAAAATGTTTGCCATTAGTCAACAGATTTAATGCGCTTTGAATTCGTCATATTTTATAGAAAAATAATTGGGCATTTCTCAGTCATTATTACTGGATGGCTACAATAATGTACATTCACTGAATGAATATTGTGCCTTAACCCTTGGTGGGATTTGCCTCCACGTTATGGTAAATATTCGTTCATGTGAGCATTTTAGTTTCATTCATTCTTTGAAAGATATTAGCCGTGCAATACAATAGGATTACACTGTTTACAGCGATCCCTATAAAAAGATTAAAAGATTTATGCCAAGAACTGAGGGAAACATTCCATCCCTATCCTATTCTCCGCTTTCTTGAAAATTCCTTCATCTAGATCATTTAAGCCTTTTATGCCGACACACGGCAATCGATAATCACTTATTATTTATTAGCCAGGAGGATTCTTGTAAACCGTTCCCGAAACCATGTTTGTCCGTAACAAAACTCATTGAGCGGCTTTAGTGAAAAGAGCATGTTGTGACCTTTTCCTTCAAACTTGTTATTTACAAATTACACATGTAACATGCGTTTAGTGAGCATTATCCTTTTGTGGCACTACCCGCGCTAGTCACTGCCACTGCCTCTCTAATCTCCGCTCTGCCCATCTTTCAGTTCAGTAAGTAGGTAAAAAACATGGACAATAGAAGCACAGACATGAGTAAAGGAATAATATAATATTTTTCTTATTTAATGTCCATCGAGATGAGCAATGAGCAGTCTGAATACTTCAATAGTTACAACTTTAAATATCTTGAGCGAATGTTGGTGTGCACGCTTCGCTTCATAAATCGCTATTACCTCATTAGTCACGATCAAATGAACTCCAATATAAATAAAGACATCAATCGGCCTTACAGAAGTACACACTTTTCTTGAAAGCAAATGAGAGTAAATGCCTTGTTCATTTAAAAAGACTGGGCCCTTCCTTCTCTCAGGGTATTTACCCTTCTGTCAGTATTTTATAAAACTACAAAAGGGTGACGAATGATAATAAGCCTTGCTATTTTATCGAAGATTACCTTAAATACTAAATGAGCAAAATGTCAACATTTATTTCGTAATCCATTTAGTGTATTTCTAATGACGTATCTATCCTGGTAAATGTATACTTCGCTTTAAAAATCATAATTACTAAATGTTTACGTTATTTAAAATGTTGGTAAGAATTAATAAGTACAAAATTTTATATTTTGGAATTTTTAAAATGAGGGTATTACCAAATCCAGATGCACTGATTCCAGTTAGGATTTAGCTGCACAGGTATATAGCGTTGAGCTGGCAAAACAAATTCTTGTGGGATATAATATTCATATTCAACGTGTAAGATTTTGAGCAACCGTGCATTCTGAATTCATCGACACGTATCAAGTCAGATTAGATCAGATCAGGTTCTGGAGAACATCTTCATTTGTACAATGAATGTTGTCAGGACGGACGTAATGCGGGTGGAATAGAATGGGAATAGAAACGTTTATGGGAACAATTGGATGTAGTTGAAAACATGCGAGGAGAGGAAAGCACATCAAAGAATGTGCTCACATCAAATGGACAAAGCCTACTCCCAAATTCACGGATTATATATAACATCTCTGATCTCTTCACAATTTTCATGGGAAGAACTTTTTTCTTTCAAGAAGAAATGGCAGCTCAAATAAGAAAGGTTTTCTCTCTCGAATAAATCCGGTCAAAAATTTATCTCTCTATTGGAGGCGGATAAAAAAGATTGCGGATCATAATCTCTTTCAAAATGAGCTACAAAAATATATTATTGATTTCTGAATATTATTCTTCTTCTCTTGTGTATTGACAGCAGAAAAGAATAATTCCCATTGCTTGAAATTGGAAAGAATGCGCCCTGAAATCTCTTGCAATGCATGTAAAATTTAAGTAGCTGAATTCATGGACAGCATTAAACATTCCGATTTACATTTAGGAAGGTCAGGCAAAATAACATTGCAATCGATTTCTAGAGCTAGCCACACTTACAAAAGAAATAAATGAACATTCTAAAATATTTACTGAGTAAATTACTATCTTGAATTTATATTGTCTCATTCTATGACTACTATATGAATGTAGGCGATGAAATTATGACTAAAACGTTTATTTTTGGCCGTATCTTCTAGTGCAAAGTTAAACTTGTTTAAAACTTTCTGAACTAAAAGAGTGGCTGAAATTTCTAAACTTAATTATCATGCAGCAAAACAACTTTTTTTCTGTAACTTTGAAAAGGTGTGGCGGTGTTTTTGATAATAGCGATAGGAAATAACCGATTGACGTTGAAATGCTATACCCAAAATCACAGTAAACAAGAGAAAAGGCAGAGGCTGCGAGCGGAGATGGATGTTGTGATAAGATAATCCCATCACTCTGCTTCATTGAGCTTATCCCATGCTATCCGGGGGTCATCTTTCTCAAGTACGCGTTCGTAACTCACTGTAACTCTTACGCAAATCATTTGGCAGTTTTTACTTTTGATACAAAACAGTTTATAAAATACTTCGATTTGAAAGGGTAATGAATTCATTACTAACTCTAACAGCTTTCACCGAGTTTCTTTGCGGACCCATATTTAATTGAAATGCGTCGCAAAAATAAATTAAGGGAACGTGCTGACTAAGCTTTAAAAAGAATGCAAGTGTGCTTTCCTAATTTCATAGAACGTCATTGTCGCGGAAACCGTAATGGGAATGGGTAAGTGATTTTTGTATGTTAATATGCAAATAAGTGACTACAGTAAAATGAGCATTGACAAACAAGTGATGCACGTATATAAAATTTAAAACTTCATCTGTGAGTTTTGTGATCATTTTTTGTACCAAATAAACGGCTTGATTTCCTCTGCACTTTTGTTTGCACCCCACTGGTAAACTCGGTTTTGCAACCGTCATCAATAACAGACTTTGTGGTGGATTTACAGTTAAAAAAAAGTGATCACACTAGGGATTACATCTCGTGTTTTATAATAACCGTTTGATTGCAATTTACAACAACAAATAAATGGCTGATGGAGGGTTGTCCATCTCCACTCCGGTAGCTTCCTGGACAACTTTTATCTTGCTGGCATGAATTTAAAGCGCACATATTGCACATTCTCATCTCAATGCACTTCCATTGTTTGCAGGCAAATGCACAAAAGCTGCAGCTCCGGAGGGAGTGTCTCTTTGACTGTGATGATGAAGTCTCTGAAAGGTCTATCTCTTTTCTCTGTTGTGCGTGTCATTGTCAATGAAATGTGAAATGAGGATTGCCGTGTCGAGTGAGCTTTTTATAATCTCCTCTCCTAAGCGTTGTAGGGGGTGCGCATATTATGATGATATAAAATTATACACGAGCAAATGACTCCATCTGCTTGAACTGTGCACAGGAACACGCTACAAAAGGACGGATGGTTTCGAGGAGCACATCATCGTGGTATTCAGGTGAATGATTAGCTAAGCTTTCTACTTCCCACCACTAACAAGCTCCCTTTCATCGAGAGTGTTGAGGTGAGACCACGTTCAACTTTTCCTTACATTTCCATTTTTATGTGCATTACATCACAACTTCCATCGAATTTCGCCGTGTCGCATTATTGCAACGGAAAATGTGGAAAAGAAGCTTTGAGGACTTGATAGTTAATATTAAACTAAAATAGGTAAGTCTCTACCATTTATGGAATGATATTTCGGGTATTCAGTGGCACTTTATACGAAAAGGCGTTAGGGTAGATTTCCCGAAAAATGTACCTATGTAAATGTGTGCTTTTAAACATGTTTCACAGTTACGTAAGTAAAAACGAGTTTGTAGAGAAGAAAGTCTGGAACATCCCCAACTCAACGAACACGAATCAAATGGATACTTTTAATGGAATAGAAAAAATGCTGTGCGGAGATTTTCTATGAACTGCAGGAAAGAAAAAAGCTGAAAACTTTTTCAGCCACGACCGAGTTGGTTGCTGGTAGCACCATATCATCATCAGAAGCTATCATTATTATTATTATAATTATAGCTTTAGAAATATCGCACTTTACTTTTTCCAGTGCTGGGAGAGAGAGAGGAAGGATGAAAAGCGAACGTGAAAAGAACCGAAACGGCAGGAGGACCAGATCCATGCTTCTTTTCTATGGCGAGTTGAGCAGAGCAGCGAACAAGCAAACACGGTCGAGGAAAAAGGCAACAGCGAGTGAAAAGACGAGAACAAAATGAGGCAAAAGGGTGGATTCTACATTCGGCTCTCTCTCTCTGATATAGAGTTGCCCAACAGCGGGTAGACAATGATACCAACAGAGAGATTTCGTTCCCTTCACATCCCGATTGGTTTTTCAGCCCAAAATGAACAAGAGGAAGGCGTTTCAATTCAAGTCCGACCCTAAGGTTGGAAAATTCTCAACGCAGCAGCGCTTGCCTGCTTTCCTTTAAACCATGTGTCATGTGGTGGTGCTGAAATATGTCTTGTCTGAGTGCTGAAACACACTAACTCACTTGCTCGTATGCTGCTGCTTCACGTCCACGACTAACTGCGACTCAAGGTAGAGGATAACTGAGTATATTACCTATTCCAAGGAAGCAACGTAGATGAATTTTTATTACGTACACATGTGCTTAACTTTCGAAAACCACATTGCTCATACTTCATACACTCCACAGTTTTCTCTTTCATTCATGTTAGATGTGTACCCATGTTCTGTAACTCATTTCTCTGTTGAGCGTAGTCCACGTTCTTCGTCTTCACACATAATTCTATATAACACGATCATATCGCAAAATGATAATGCACCATTGTGAACAATGTCGGAGCAACCTGAGTACGAAACGTCAAAACTTTTCAACTCGTGATGACGTGACTCCTCTAACAAACTCATTGAGGCATCTTCGTCTTCACAGTGTTGAAGCATGTACATTGTAGCGTTGTAAAAGGCCAGCGGAGAGAGAAAGAAGCAGTGGAGTCAACTCTTTTCAGTTTGAGCTCCGCACTGGTAACAAGTGAGACTCCAATCGACAATCACCTACACAGTGATTTCGATGCTCGTCGAGGTTGGAAGGAGATGATAAGGGGAAAATGTGCTCGTGACTTATCTTGGTTTTTAGATTGTGCGACTAGAGTGAAAAACCTCGTGTCTTTGTTTCAAACATTTATACGTCCAGTTAAAAGCTGTTTCATAAATATGGAAATTCAAATAAAAGTGACTGGCATTTAAAATCTCTCGGCCATCGGCTCACAGTTATTATTGTTTTGACTAAACTTCAAACCTGAGTTTCTACAGTTTTGTTATTGTCAACTGATCTTTTCCCATCTTGAAAATAAACAAACTGCGACAGTTTCATGTGTCGGCTCAAATGAAGAAAGAAAAAGCCATAACGCGATATAGGGGAAAAAGAAGATAAAAGCGAATTTTAGCACCAATATTCAGTCAGGTAAGCATGCATAAGAATTATTGCTCGCTATTAAACTAACTCTATTTCACCAATTTTTAATGAATCTTTATTACTAAAAATTAGACTTTCCATACTAACTAAAGTTCGTGTAAGCTCTTTCTCATCCAAAAGCTGTGAATGTGTTTAATCTTGTATTCTGTGTGGGTGTTTTTTACGTTTTACGTATTTAGGATTTTTGAAGATTTCAATCGAATTAGGATATAGAAACAACTAGGTTTAAGTTAGTTTTAGCGTTTACAACATGAAGTTATAAATATATAAGTTTGTTGCGCAAAAAGCTAACAAAACTTTTAAGAATAATTTTGGGGCATTTGGTTACGTCTACGAAAAATCCATCTTTGAGGACTGCAGTGAGACAGTGCAGCTGAGACTTTGGGGGCGTAAATTATAGAGGTACGTTTATAGCGAGAATACGGTATAAAAATATCTTATAAAAAGAGTTGCGTTTTAAGTACCTTTTGATTGAAATTGGAGGGAATTTGTAGTGAACCCTCGGAGAGAATAGGTTTTCTCAGGATTTCACAGATTTAGTTTGGTCTGGAGGCCAAACTGCACACTGGCTCATTCTCTCCTGGTCTTAAGCATGTTCCTACAAAGAGCAAACGAGCATAATATCATGTTACAATCCGTTAAATAGAGAAACCGGAAGTCATCGTCCGTTTCTCTGAAATCAAGTTTATTTCAATCCGATTCTTGAATTTAAAAACCCCCACATGTCCTTTCTCTCGCCTGCATAAAAGACCCAGAGATTGGAGAAGAACAATGAGGAAGACTGAACCAGAGCTTGCCTCACCCAAGTCAGGAAAGCTTTTCTTTGCTGTAGGCCAACAATCAATTGATCACGTGTAGACAGAGTCATTGTGCACGCTCCCAAATGAAAATATTGATGCTTCTACTCTCTTTTGTCCCGATGTTCATTCAACAAAAACTATGCACTCCTTCGCTTTGATTTCTTCAATTGTGAAGCGTGTACATTTATTTTACGGTACACATGTGTACCAAGTGGACACGGAACCTTCCCACTAGCTTCTTTCATCGAACCCGTGCATTACATTTTCCTCCCAATTTTATTTTAACGAACCTGTCGCAAGTGGCTTGCCGTACTTTCAAGAAAACAATGAAAACAAAAGCATTTAAGTGAGTTGGCAGTTGTCATTTGATATCTAACGCTTCGGTCGGTCGTCTCCACTTTTTGTTCAACAGTGGGCGACAAAACTGTATTTGAAGAATGCAGCTGGAACAAGCACACTCTAATCTCGACCCGCACGTTCGTTTCAGTTTTGTTTCTATTCTTTATTACATGCGCTATTAATGATGATAATAACCGAAAAAATCTGTTGCATAGCTAGATAATATGACGTTTAGTTTATGACTGCGGAAGTTGTCCATCAGATCAGAGGGATCAACTCGATTCAACACCGGTTCTTTTGAAGAAAGTTTTCTCGTCACAAAAGTGCAATTTTCATGTCGAGCAATGCAGCTAAATATTACATAATCATTTCTTCGCAATCCAATTCTATTGAAGCAGTTTTTTGTAATCTTTTCTTTATCATTTAAAAAAACTAACAATATACTTTGGATGAATTGGAAGTTATCTGCGTGTGCAAAGCAGTTGTTGCTGTTCCTTTTAAACACGAGTTAAAATATGTTTCAACGGATGATTTTACTTTATGATGTAAAAAGTAGTAAATAAGTAGTTTTGGAAGTATGTATGTGTTTATACTTTTGCATATTAAATTTGAGTCAGAGTTTTCTTACGGTGGAACAATAAAAAGCCAGCGAAAAGCAATAACATTTTTTCAGTTTACCGTCCCCTCCTTCTCACAAAAATTCTGACGATAACAGACACCCAAAATGTAATCATGTTGTTTCATTTTCATTGCAATGCTCACACTACTCGATGTGTCTGAGTTTGAGAAAGATTTCACTTTTAACTAATCCAATAAAACAAAAGTTGTCATTAAGCAAGTAGCAAATATCTCCTTGTGTGAGTTACAACATCCTCAACTTTAGAAGGGAATTTTCATTTTTAACGGCTCTTAAGCTTTTTTGATAATAAAAATACCAACTTGCTCTCTTCGAATTTCGAGTACAAATTTGAAACTCAGCGTTATTGTTGAGCGTAGTGCGCGCTTCACCTACAACAGAATACGTGCCAATATAACCATATCAGACGACAATAAAAATTTGAGTGGCTACAGAGGTGCAAACTTTGTATGTTCCGATCTTAGAAATGTTTATGCATTTTTCTTCCAATGTCTCAATCGTTTTGCAGACTCAGCAAAAAGATCACTTTTGTGAAGTTAGGGAACGCCGCAAGTGGTTTTAATATGCGTGTCGTAGTTGTGCCTTTGTCAATGCCACTGCTCGGAATTGAACATTGTATGACATATTTAATGTTTGAAAACAAAGTCCTGCTTTTTATATGCCCCGGTCATGAGACCTGATAAAAATGGTCATAAAGTGTCGTTATGGATGTCAGCTAAATCAGACCACAGCGAGTTTCCTTGCGTAGTTATTTTGGTTTCATAAAAACTATGATCTCACGAAAAATGCATTTATTATTTTTTCCTCTTGCATCATCATTCATTACTCACACACTGAAATCAGTGATTGATTCCTTCTGCAGATTGCTTGTATAATAATAATTTTAGGCATATGCAAAATATACAAAATAAAAATAATCAAAGAGTTTGAAGCAGTGCCGACATTTATAGCGTAGCTTTTATTGTCTCATAGTTTATAATAAACATGGGCTATAATTTTGTTGAAATACTAACTGCGAGCTTCTCATATTTGTTGTGCATGGTTGCAATTTGCATGAATATCAAATCCTAGTTTTAATGTTTCAGCAGTGACTTCCCTGACTTAAGATAGGCGGTCAAAATTAATATCCAAACCTATAGGTATATTATATGGCGGCAATTACAGTCTTCACATACCAAAAATATTATCCCCAATAGTAGACGTACGTCAGTTCGTTTTAATTAGGTAGATTGGAAATAGTATCATGTATGTTCAAACTAAACTTAATCTACCATTGAACATTCCAGTTTCTACGCTACATTTTCACACAAGTGTTTAGATTTGCAGAGTTAATGATAAGCCACAGAAACCATTCTTTTCATTTAGTAGACCAAATAGGCAACTGATCCCTGTGACTTTTGCTGCTGCAGTGTCAGGATGCTGGAACTATGACCTATACGACAAATTCAGAAAAACTAACGAATTTAAAATTGTGTATAAGGAATAATTGTGCAACAATTTTCACTCAACATATTTGAGCCTGAGTACGTTCCCCCTGAATATTTCACACCGTCCCCATAACAAATTTTGTCGC
Organism: Cyphoderus albinus; assembly: GCA_021029165.1. NCBI lineage: Eukaryota > Metazoa > Arthropoda > Collembola > Entomobryomorpha > Paronellidae > Cyphoderus > Cyphoderus albinus. The sequence goes on along the minus strand of VYYJ01003215.1, from coordinate 6,179 downwards.
CGCAGCCGCAACTAATGTCGATGACTTGTCGCGGGCATAGTGAACGCCAGGGCGTACTGTTCCAGTAAATAGTACTTAAGCATGTTTGTTTATTTATTTCAAAACAGTAAAGTGATCACTGGATGAGACGATAAAAGTAATGGGAGGTCATCTTCTGAGTCAGTCAGTACAATGAGTCAAATGCCTAAGTTCTTTTACATGAAAAAAGCCACTTTCTTGTAGTAGTAATAATTATCAAGAGAGCGCAAACCTGATAATAACTTTTTTTTTGTTTTATAGGGAACATAGTGCAGACTTTTTTCTCGTGCTAATTAAAAGATCCTGCTGCTGCATTAAATGGAAACACAATATTTTTATGCATATCCACACCAAAAAACCAAAGTATACACAATGTACTTATCATTAATATTATTGCTTAATAATAATAGGTATACCATGGGTGTTTATAATAGGCATGCTGTAACTTTTATCTTATATTACCTAAAATCATTATCTTTCACATCTCGGGTAGGTACACCTATAACTAGGCATCTCAAATTGCTTTTGAATAATATTCCTGAGAGAATGGTTTATTCCTAAACCCAAAGAAGCTCTGTCGTAAAAGTTTGAGATTGCAAACGACGGTTTAATCGTAGACGAGGTTTAACGTCTACCTCTAGTTAAGTGGAAAGACACGCATAGGCAAAAGGAACCATATCTGTTATAAATTAAATGTGGTGGGGATTGTGATGAAAATGATACAAAGTCTTCCCTGTCATCTCAAACAAAAAAAACACATCTCACAGCAAAACGAAAACTTGGAATTGCAAAGTAATAATATTTTTATGAGCTCTTCGCACTGTTTTTTACGCGAAGACAGTTTTGCAATCCCACTGACTCCATCTTTTCTTATCCTTTGTTTTGTTGTCTGGTGTAATGGTGTACCTTGTCCTTGCCTTCCAACCAAAGTTTCATTCTCATTTTTTCCCAATTTTAATACAGCCAGAAAAGAAAGAGGCAATCAAACGAACGTAAAATTTGTTTCGTCAAATATTTAAGCACACAGCCAGTGCAACACAATTTTGTCAATCACAAAAACAGGGAGAGAAAGAAAAAGAGTAAGGTGTAGCCAACCACCATTTATGATCGCTTTTCGCATAATAACTTGTATTGGAGTTGCAACTTGGCTATCTAAATGTGAAGTAGTTTACGTCTTGTAATAGAAACGTTGACGACATGTGAAAAGGAAGGTAAATTTTAAAACAGTTACAGAGATTGCTGTTTAGTATTTATCCCAACCAACGGCCGGAGGAATGCCTGCGTAGTCGTAAATTTTTAAAATGACTTCAGTCATATCTTACATCGTATAATAACAATTACACAGGAAAATATAAAATATCTTCAATACTAGCTTTAAGTCCACAAAATCTGTGGTGGTTTCGCGAGATCAAAATGCGAAACGACTGTAAAACAGTTGCAGTAATGTAGTGCATAATATCATGAATTGGGAGTGAAGATATTATTAGGAAGACTGCCAAAGCAATTCAAAACAGAGTTTAGAAACAACAGCGAATAATTACCAATAAGTAAAATCACTTTGATTGGTATTAGGAAACTTTTCAGTTATTCATAGTGAACATGATCATGACAAATTTAAACGACTTCCCTATTGTACTACTGTGGCCTTCTCCACTCTGCATACATTGTTATCTTTTTTGTAACTCGTAATTTTGTTTTCGTATCGCTTTACCGTTTGGGATTTGCGAGTCTTTTTATGCGCTTTTAATTGAAACGATAGCAATAACGAGTTGGTCATAAATACACTGCCAGCGAGAGCTGTAGTTTATAATTATAAAATACTTCATAACCAAAAGGCATAAATCAAAAGTTAATAAATTGACTATGTTATTATTATGACGAATCTTTTTACGTCTTTTATTTTGAAAGTTGTAAATACACACACAAGGTACGCGTCTGCCCGTGTGACGAATTGCACTAAAATGTTGCTGCAGTTCCAAGCAGGTGTCCAACACGGAAACATTGCCATGCAAAGTTTTTGTAACGCTTTAATGTAAAACCTATTACAGCCTTTTTAAACAGTGACATTGGCTGTATTTTTCCATATTTAAACTATTCAATCTCAGAAGATAATTTGTAGCTTTAATAATCTTAATCGTGGAACAACCCCAACAATAACATTATTTTTTGTGATGTTAAACTGCTCCGCGTGGCAATAAAAACGCAAAATTGTTATTTGTATAGCATTTTACTCGGTTATCCCACTGGACCCTAGTTAAGTATTTTTCTGTCACAGTGGACAACTGTCCGAAACTCATTTAAATCTGTAAAGTGTTGTAGATGGGGACCGTTCAGGGATGTAAATTGATTTTAAGTACCGTCTTCAAGGTGAAGTAAACGAGTGTTTTGCTGACTTCTTTAAACATCCAGACATGCTAACCACAATACATTACCACTTGACTCACAAACCATAATATCAAAATTTCACCTTTATTATTGCGTTTCACGATTTTCATCTGGAACGTGTGAGTGGAAGGTTAGCAACAATTATTGTAAAAGAACTAAACAGGAGTGTTGTATTTATGATGACCAAGCCTTATTGCACCAGCATCATTAAGAATTGTTTTTAACAAAGTAGCTTTTCGGCTTCAGCAAGATTACATAGCTTTCACGAGAGCTACCGAAATTAAAATCTCTACTTTCGTAACTGTAGATAAAAATCGGCAAGCAAGCAGAAAAATGCGCGCGTTAAATTGCGATTAATATCCGAGGATAGCACTGTGTAGGCAGAAAGAGATTCGACTTCACCGTCAATTTTAGTGGAGTTCCGTACATGATAAAAGAGCGTATCCAGAACACGGCAAGGGGCATGGAGAGTTGGGAGAGAAAAAAGAGTGAAACACTCGAAATGATATTCTCGTGATTCCCAGTATAATTTTCCTTTTGTCATCTTTGATAAACTTGACAAAGTATGTTCCACTACTGTCAACAAGACCTACTAGTTGTACCTAGAGCGAGATTTTCAAGAGAGGTTCAAAAACGCATGCATGCACAAGTTGGATCGGTGGAAGTGCGTCTCGTCAATTCTCTATTTCGTCCTGAATACCAAAATTCATCTTATACCTCGGTACTTATTTAATAGGAGGGATGATAATAATATTACTCTTAGATAACCGTTTATACAACTCAGCCGTCACTCTGTTTGTTCTAATCAAAACAATTTTGATTTTCAAACAAGGTTGCCAAAAATTCTCATTTCTCTCTCCCTTTCAGTGTGTGCGCCGTTTCTCCTTTTCGTGGTTATACATTTCATTCTCTGTTTTGTGTACTCTGTACGTGGGAAGGAGAGGAAAGGAGAAAAAGATGAATGCCATTCCTAATAAATTATAAACAAATATAAAATTGTTCATGGAAAGAGACATGAACGGAGAAGGACCTCGTTCTGTTACAAGAGCAAGAAAAAATTCCCGGAAGCTAAAAAGACAAGTCAGAAGAAGGCTCGAGAAACACGTACTATGGAAGATCAAACAATAATATGAAGTAGCTTTGTCTTCTATTGTTGTCGAGTGCACCAACCAAGTTGTGGTTGATTGTTGTTAGTATAAACCAGTGTATGCTTTTTGCATATCACAGAAAGAACAAGAAGTGCTGACGTTAAAAAAGCTCGATTTTGCACTCTGAGATGAACCAGCATAATCAAGTAAATAGGGCTGAATATGCATACTATTAGAATGATAATAATATCATGTCAACAACAGTAATAATAGTGAGAGAATCTATAGTTTAACAGTCTCCTTGTCCTCTTTTTAAGCTTTCCTTTTTTACTTTGCCCCAACGAAAAGACTAATGATGAGCACTTCTCCATTTCCAGTTTTCTCTCAAGTATCTTTTCTCTTTCTCTCTTCCTGACTAAATTATCATGTTTTCTTTTTCTCACATCTTACACATTCTTTCATTTCCTTCTTGTCTCTCTGTCCTCCCTGTTTCGAGGACGATGTGATGGCGAGGCTGACAATTCCTCCTCTTTCTTTTCCCCTCTTTGTCTCTTTCACTGGCACTCCTGCTTATTTCCACTTCACCAAAATGGTAGCGTGTTGCTGTTGTTTCACTTATCCCCCATTGTCTTCAATTTTAACGAAAACAATTTCTCCATTCGTTCTTCACTCTCCTTCTTTCCCTCTTTCTTTCTTACCACTATCCTCCTTTTCTGCAATGACAAAGAACAGTTTACCATAAATATTATGCACGTTATACGAGTAGCACATGAGTTGTCATAATAATACCTATTAATAATTCTGCCATTGTTTTAAGATGTTCAAAATGTTTATTTCTAATTTAATATGACCATGAATTGTTTGAAGTTGTAGAAATGTGAGAGGTAGGCAACTAATCATATTAGGTTCAGTTCGTTTCAATGAATTCAACGAGATATTTTTAAAAATTATTATGGGGAGTCAGCGCAACAATGATAACCCAAAACGTTCGTTTATCATTGCAATGTTATATAGAAAAATTTCGATTATCATCGTTGCGTTGACTCCCCATATTGTCATTTTGAGTTAGATACAACAATCCTCGGAATTTTAACGGACATTTCTGTTATCTATCTAGTGTCTACAAACACCCACTTTTGAAGTTGATATTGCTAACATTACATTACAGAGCTGCAAATAAAATGCACAAAAATGTATGTTAAGTTAATAAAACTTTTCGATGAATGAAAAATCATTCGGTTGTTGAACAAGACAAACAGGGAAACGGTATCATCATTGTACATGAGAGCGCAGTGGGTTGTTTGGTACTTTGTTGCTTGTAATGTGTTTCATTATGCTACAAAAATAGCATGAAACATTCACTCATGGTATTATCATCAGTGGTTTTGTTACCTATTCTGCTTTATACATCGCAGGATAAAAATAAAATAAATGAAGAAGAGCAAAGTAAAGTCAGCGAACCAGTTTAGATCCTCCTCTTGTGCCACTGTGGCTTCATCTACTTTATACATTTTTACATCCATTTTACATCAGAACACATCAGAAACGAAATGGATCTTCTATTGTATTAATTGGAACTTGGCTCTCTGGAGACCTCCACTCAAAAGTACACAGGTACAAAAGAGGCCGAACCGGAGCAACCAGTGCAGGGATACTTAGTGAACAACAGACTCAACAACATAAGAGCTGCTCTATTGCAACATAACAGCTAAAAAGCTTCACTCACTCTGCTCCTCAAAAAACATTCATACCGGAGTAGCATTAACAGAGAGAACATCAAACATGAAACTATGTCCATTCCTTTTTTCAAAAGCAACCTAGAGCGCTGTTGTGCACAATTTTTTGAAAAGGAAAAAGCGACCTTGTATGTTCAGACAAAGTCACAAGATGAAAAGGAAACACCCTAACAAACCAACGTAAAAATCCCACCACTTTTTAAGATTATGTAGATACCTTTTTGGTTCCCTAATGAAAATGTATCTCTGAAGCAGAATCTGACTAGTGCAGTGCTTGCAATCATATTGCCATGTAACAAAATGAGGAGATGAGAATGAAAGTACACAGATAACGATCCCTTTCAAACCCTACGTCCCGTTTCTAAAATTTAAAAACTATACTTTCGAGTAATAGTCTTATGATTTATGAAAATATATTACTCTATGTTACTTAATACCAAGGTGTAAGTCAAATGCATTTAACCATTTAAACGTCAACATTTCCTTAAGTTTTAATTAGTATCTATCTTAAAATTATCATAAGTTTTAGTGACTTGGGATATTACTTCGTCGAGCCAAAGTATCGGTATGAATTGTCATTACATCAGTATGAGACAACCCTCAATGCGAAGAGTATTTTACTGTTAAAAGCTGGAGTGCAAGAAATCTTAAACTAACCACATAGGGAAATAGGAAGATTGACACTAAACTAGAACCTAATTGTTGCGAGACACCCTTATGTTTCTAACCTAGCGTTATCCGCCCACCTTACACATAAAATATTTTCAAAAACCATCAAGTCGAGACCAAAATTTGGTCTCCAAATAAAGGTTGCGCTTGGAATTTGGCCTGCAAAGCAATTACTAGGCCGTTACACGAACACTCGAAGTAGAAAACTCGAAGTACGAACATTCGTAGTAGCGAACTCGAAGTTATGACTACTCGAAGCAGTGAAAACTCGTAGCAGCGAAAA